>JAADWU010000564.1:0-11165 GCA_023336255.1 Pythium graminicola | reverse complement strand
ATGAAAACACTTAAAACAGTCCGCTCTTCACACATCCGATGGCATGCGGGGGTCCAAGGCTTGTTTGAGCATGACCCGCCACTCATCTCGGTCAGCCTTGAGCTCCTCGAACGTGCGTTGCTGTAGTTTACCGAGTTCAGTAAGCAAGCGATTGCCAGTGAGGTGGTCTGTGTCACATTGGGTCGCACGCTGGGTGCCCTGGAGCATCGCGATTTCGTGTTTGCAATCCGCCAACTCGCGACGAAGACGCTCGCGCTCGTCGCGTGCTTGACGGTCCCTTTCCGCTTGGGCGCCGAGAAACCGTCCAAATGCTTCCAATGCCGAGTGCGGTGGGTGCGCTTGGCCGCTGTAGGGAACAAGTGCGGTTGAATTAAAGAGCTGTTCCAAGCTCACGCCGTCTCGTTCTCGTGGTGGTGCTGTCGTCATGGCCGCACGGCTTTTCTCACCTTTACGTCGCTTGGGTGGTGCCGATGCCTCGTCGTCTTGCTGCACCTCGGCTTTGTGCGGTTCCTTTCGTGGACGCAAACGACCACGCTTGGGTGCTGACAGCATCCCATCCCGAAGCTGCTGGAGCACATCCACCATCTCCGCGGTGAGCTGTCCATGCATGGCGTGGTCTTCATTCTCCAGCACAGACTCTAGGAATCGCAGACGCTGAATCGCGGAGCCACTGGAGCCGAACACTTGATGTCCGCTAGCGTCGTTGACGGCGTTGGCAATCTCGTGCCATATCATGCGCCGTTGGCCACTCGGAGCCGCCGCAGGCTGACGCTCGAGTACAAGCCGTAGAAAATGTAGGTCGGTTACAGCGTTCACCTCCGTCATCTCCCAGTGCAAAGCTCAAGTGAGGGCAACGAGCAAGAGCAGACGACAAGTGCCCGTTGGACTGAGAACCACGTCGCATGGACGATGTTGGGAGAGGAGACGATTAGGGGAACAGGTTGCATAGCGATGATGATTCGCTAATATTCTGTACGGGATACCTTTTCGTCCAATCCAAATGCATCACAACGAGAAAACGATATCCAAATGCAGTACGTTGTACATTACGAGCAGCGCAAATGTGTGGTCGTTCTCCTCTGGCCGTCGTCACGATGATCGCTTACTGTTGGAAGGCAATCTTGAACGTCTGTTCGGCAATGCTGAGCTCTTCGTCGGTTGGGATAACCAGGACCTTGATACGGGAGTTCTTGGTCTGGATCTCCACATGGCCCTCGCCGAGCATCGTGATCGCGTTCTTGTCTTCGTCCAACTCAATACCCAAGTCACTGAGGCCACGGCACACACGCGAACGGATCATGGCCGAGCTTTCACCAATACCGGCCGTGAACACAATCGCATCAACATGGCCACCCAACTCGAGGAGGTAGGCACCAAGGTACTTGCGTACACGATGGCTGTACACGTCCAGTGCAAGATCCGCTGCTGGATCGTCCGTCTTGGCACGCACGCGGTCCTGAATCTTGCGGATATCACTGTCACCACAAATACCGAGCAAACCACTCTGTTTATTGAGCATTTTGTCAATTTCTGGCATGGTCATCTTGAGATGCGTGGCCAAGAAGTTGTGCAACGCGGGATCCACGTCACCACTTCGCGTGCCCATGACCAAGCCTTCGAGCGGCGTGAGCCCCATGGTCGTGTCAATACACTTGCCATGGCGCAACGCGGCCATGCTTGAGCCGTTGCCCAAGTGACACGTGATAAAGTTGCACTGGTCGACCGGTTTGCCCAGATGTTGAGCGGCCTTTTCCGCAACAAATTGATGGCTTGTGCCATGAAATCCGTACCGACGGACACCGTGCTTCTCGTAGAGTTCATTTGGTACAGCGTACGTAAAGGCCTTGGCCGGCATCGTCGCATGGAACGCCGTGTCAAAGACACAGACCTGTGGGATCTTGTCACCAAAGACCTCGGTCGCAACGTCAATGCCCAAGAGATTGGCAGGGTTGTGCAATGGCGCGAGCGGAATGTTCTCTCTGATCGCTTCGGCCACCGGCTCCGTGAGCTTGGACGCATCGTGAAATTTCTCCCCACCGTGGACGACACGATGACCAATCGCCTTGATGCCTTGGAGCTTGTCGCCAAAGAATTGCTCGACCGCTTCCTCAAGTGCTACGCGGTGCGTCGGCAACGGGAGGTGTTGTTCGTGCTTCTTCTGATCCGCTCCCTGGAGATTTTGGTGGGCAAGGCGACCGTTCGGCGACGATGCGTTCGAGAGTTCCACCAAACCCGTAAAGATCGGTGCGCCAACGCCCGTGCGCTCGTCAATCTCAAAGAGCTTGTACTTGAGTGTTGACGAGCCCGCATTGATCACGAGGAGTGACGATGGCGCCTTGGGTCCCGTGGAGATGAGACGCACAAACGACGTGCGACGGAGCGAAGCGAGCGGCAAGCGCGAAGCGAAGAGTGCGACCATGGTGACGAGACGGAGGTGGTCAAAAGGAGAATGAAGCGAATGACGGAAGCGAGCGGTTGAGAACCGGCGCGCAAACAGAACCCAACGCACCGGATGCTCCCAATGGGCGAATCTTTGCTGGTGCTGATTGGCGCACTACATACTGACATATAGACACGCGCCCACAAGAGTGACGGCCCGTCGTCACTGACGGGAATTTTTTCGAAGCGTCACTCAAATGAGGGAGTCGCTTCAAGGTTCGAACGACTCAGGTGACTATAGCTTCAGAATGGAACAATGAGTCTGAGGATTATCAGAATGGTGCAGGAAAACTCACCTAATCCAGTAGAGCATGCCTGCGAAGTTGGTGCACTTCTTTACCTCGGATGAAAATGAAGAGTTCGAGTTGAAGTCCAACTTAGCATTTCACTTCTTTGTTGCATGGATGAGCACCGTGTACTGTCGATCTGTTCGAGCTGCAAGGGTACGTACGTACCACTGCAGATCCATCGAAATCCTCTCTATAGACTAGTCTGTACTACCCGAGTACAATGCTGATCCGCTGGTGATCAACCCCTTGACTGTTGAATGCATTGGGTACAATGTCTCATCGGAAAACCTGCCTTGGTTACGATCACAATGGAGGAAGAAGAGCAGAGAAGATGTGCTCTGTTCTGTTCTATACACTGGTTTGATACTCGAACTCACATGGGTGTCGTGTTGTGACGATCGTCCTTTCATTGTGGAGACGTTGATTTTAGTCACGAGTGAAGTCTTCTTGTCGATTCTTATTGAAGTGGTTCTCACTTGAAGTTGCCGCGTCAACATCGGACTGTTCACTCATGTTCACGCGGCCATTCGGAATAATCTACGTGGAGTGGCTCCACCTCGATTGCGCCCGACTGCAACTGGAGCTCCTCCCCTTAACCAATCATATCACGTCTCTATAATTTTCCACCAATCCAAAGGCTTTGTATCCGTTCGAACCATCACTCTGCATCTGATCTCTTCAAACCCCATCAATGCTGGTGCAAGTCCTGCTCATTCTTCAATTCGCAAGCTCCTGCCCTCACCTCCTCCTTCACAATGGCCGATCTTCTCTCGTTCCCTGATGGTTTTGTCTGGGGCGCTTCCACCGCGGCGTACCAGATCGAAGGTGCCAACAAGGAAGGCGGACGTGGGCAGTGCGTTTGGGACGCGTTCTCGGGGACGCCTGGCAAGACGGTGAACGGGGACACGGGCGCCGTTGCGTGCGATCATTACCATCGCTACAAGGAAGACGTGCAGCTCATGAAGAAGCTCGGACTCAAGCACTACCGCTTCTCGATCTCGTGGCCACGCATCCTCCCGGCCGGTGTTGGTGAAGTCAACGAAGAAGGCGTGGCGTTTTACAACAACCTCATTGATGAGCTCCTCGCCAACGGCATTGAGCCACTCGCTACGCTATTTCACTGGGACTTGCCGCTCGTGCTTCAGATGCAGTACGATGGTTGGCTCGGTGGTCAGATCATTCAGGATGCCTTTGTCCAATATGCACGTGTGTGCTTTGAGCGCTTTGGTGATCGTGTCAAGCGATGGCTCACGATCAACGAGCCGTGGATCATTTCGATCCTCGGTTACAGCTGGGGCTTTTTGGCCCCGGGTCGCAGTCACAATGGTGACGTCGAGCCGTATGTGTGTGGTCACAACCTCCTGGTCGCGCATGCCAAAGCCGTGGATCTCTACCGTCGCGAGTTCAAGCCCACGCAGCAAGGCAAGATCGGGATCACGCTCAGCATTGACTGGAACGAACCGCTCCCGAGCAACGACCCACAGGAGTTCAGGCGCAATGAAGAAGCTACGTTCCGTGCGCGTGAATTTGCGGCTGGATGGTTCGCCGATCCAATTTACAAGGGCGACTACCCCGAGCTCATGCGTGAGCGTGTTGGGGATCGTCTGCCTAAGTTTACCGACGATGAGAAGAAGCTCTTGCTCAACAGCAGCGACTTTTTAGGTCTCAACTCGTACAGCACGCGGTACGCCGAGCCAACGCCAGAGTGGTTGAGTGGTGCGGCACCCGAAGGCAAGAGCAGCTACACCCACGACAGCGGTGCTCTTACCGTGAAACTCGACGATGCGTGGGAACGTACGGATGTCGGATGGGCTGTTGTACCTGAGGGCTTTGGCAAGCTGCTGGTGTGGCTCACGGAACGATACCATCCTCAAGGCGGTATCTATATCACTGAAAACGGCTGTGCGTGGGCGGGAGCGAACAAAGAAGAGTCTGTCAACGACGATTTCCGTGTCGAATTCTACCGCAAGTACATTGCGGCCATGCACGGTGCGATCCAGCAAGGCGCGGATGTTCGTGGCTACTATGCGTGGTCGTTTATGGACAATTACGAGTGGTCGCAGGGATATGCCAAGCGCTTTGGACTCGTCTATGTCGACTATGAGACCCAAGAACGCACACCCAAGAAATCAGCGCTTGCGTACAGCGAAATCATGGCCAAGAACGCCGTGCCGTCGACATCGGCGTAAATCACCTTGTGTGTGTAGGAAAGTCTGCTGAATACATTTGCTGTTGTTGCCTGTGACCTTGCTTCTCAAGCGTCTGAACATTGTCGCACAACAATCCACCACGTCAGATCATGAACAGCCCTGCATCTACTATTTGATACAGGTACCCAACGACACGACAAATGATGAAAATACGAAGCACGGACTGCCAGTCGTCAGCATCCACGTCCACCCGCGATCTTGAGACACGATGTCGACGAAAAAATCGACAGTAAATTGGTTGTAATCGACCACACGAGCGCAAAGACCCCGATTCCCACAGCCAAGACACCGCCTACAAAACTTGACTTGGCAGTTCGCTTCAGATCTTGGGTCTCTTCCTTCTGTCGTGGCAAGAGCACGAGCCACGGAAGCGACAAGAGCTTCATGAAATACGCAATCAAAAACGTGTACGTCACAGCCCATCGAACATGCGTCGTATCTCGGACAATATCGTCGACCGATACATCGAAGAGTGCGTTCACATTCTTGGAAATACACGATGCAAACGGCGATGCAAGATTCGAAATCGTTGTGAGCAATCCGTAGACTGCGGCTTCATTCCCCAACTCGGCCATTTCGACCACGACAAATGTTGATACAAGAAAATTGATCGCTGCCGGGAGTTCTTCCAAGATTGGAGTCCCAAGCCAAAACCACTGGTTGCGAACAACATCCCAAATCGTCAGCATCGACACAACAACATCGACACAGAGAACACTAATAAGTGTACTCGCAATCACCGTACGCCAATTCCAATGGAGACCAAACTGTTTGGTGAAATACAATGCGGCACTAAAGACGACGAGCCCAATGATGCTGAACAAACTCTCATTGAGTGGACGCACTTTAGCCCAGTATCGCTGGATTGGATCGCTTGCTGTGATCGTGAATCCGTCGAAAACACCGCTGAAAAAACGATACGTCATGATCTGTATCATTGCACCGTTTTGTAGCAGCTTCCACAATTGCTTGAGGTATTCACGCAACGTGATTTTTCCAGGTAATGGTGGCTCAGTGATGAAAAATACGGCAGCAGGGATTGCAACCAGGCTGAGCACACAACATATCAGCATGAGCTGCGACATCGACAGTGACCATGAAAACGTCCCACCATAGTCTTGACCGTTCATGCCAATGCCCACGAGCAGTGCCGAGACGATCATGAAGATACTTCGCACCAAGTAGATTGTCGACTGGATGTTGCCGCGGACTTGGTGGGGCTCACGCTGGGCAAATTCCACGACGAGACCATCGGAGGCGACGTCGGCGACCATATACCCACAGCTCGCGAGCATCATCATGACGGTATACAGAGCACCACGTGTGGGTGCATCCCAGTTGATCCGACCCTCGAGTTGAGATCTGGGTATCTTGGACAGATCGCGACCACGAAGTGAGCGGTCGATATAGTATGGCTCACCTTGATCCGTGACCACGAGCACAAGCAGCATCGCTGAGCAGAGCAACCACCCCAGCACCATGTAGGCACGACGTCGGGAACCGCAAACTGGGAAACAGTCCGAGGTGATTCCGATAAATACCTTGATGGACCACGGCAACGAGAGAAGCACACGTGCCGACAGCGTCTGGTAGCCGTTCATACGCAAGTAGTTATTCAAGAACGGATAGACAGTGCGCGGCAACGAGCCGTACAACAGTCCGATCGCAGCATATTGAACGAGAAGGCCCACATACTGTCGGCTGTACAGGTTGGGCACGTCACCGGTCCGCAACGCACCACCACTTGAAGCATCGTGGACGAAAACCGGCTCGTGATGGTCACCATCGAACGCATTCTTCTCCTGAGCTTGCTTGAACGGAAATCCCGGAATAGAGTGCGAAGCTGCAATATCACGTGTCGGCGTGAGCAATCCTGCAAATGAAGACATGATGGTGGTATTGACGTCTTCTGGTGTCTCGTTCTCGGTGGAGAAGGCCGACGCAGCATAGGATCCACGATCCAAACGCGTCGCACCAAACTGTAGATCGCGATCCATGGTCTTGACTCTTGAGCTTGAGAATCACAAGTGAAAATCACACGGCAGCCGAAAATCGCGTCAACGGGGACATGGCAACGAAGCTTTGCCAACGGGATAATAGCTCGACCTCAGACTCAGGCAACGTCGTTTCCCAGATGATTCGGGACAGAGACGTACCTTGTTGCAATACGACAAAACTCACAACTCTATCACCACGTCACCGTCGTTTGACACCCAGAGATCGATCTTTCTCTGATTTCCGTGATGGCGCTTGCTTCGCCGTAGCTGAAGAAGAGGATGGCTGTTGAGCTGCACTGGCTGTGCCGATTTTGACCGATTGTTGCTGCCGCTGCCGCCTCGGATCCTTCAACGAATACACAGGCGCACTAAAGGAACCAGCCAAACCCGAAGAGCGATTTGATGTCCATCCCGGTTTCTTGAAAGACGCACTGGTTGGTCGACTTGTGGCTGGTGACTTGCGTGGCGTGGTCGCGGCACTGAGGTCGGGCTCTTCATCTGGCTGGACTGTAGAGGATGTAGGCAACATGGTGGACGTCGCCAAGGCCTCAAGTTTGCGCACCAGGGCAAGCATGGCTGCTGGCGACGGTGCATCCGGATTTGATGCAGTTGGGCGGCCGGTAGCAGCGGACGAGACTTGACTTAGTGATCCTGCCGAGAGATTCGTGGAGGTCTCCCACACACCTGGGAGTGGCGTCTTGATGTGGTCTCTCGAAGGTGTATTGGCTGCATGGCTTGACAAGAATGTATCATCGAGAGAGCTCTCTAGCGACATCGTCAACGGCAATGTACGACTACCCACATCCCCACTGGCGTCGTGGTCTTCGGATATCCCGCCTTGAGTCTGCCAACGCGAGCTCCATTGTCCAGATGGGGTTGATTCCAGCGAGGCGACTGACGCGGCGGAGCTGTCCTCAAATTTCTTGTCCAGGAGCGTCTCAAGCGCTTTGCATCGTTTCTTCAGTCGGGCAATGCGCTCGTCAGTCGATCCCTCGTCAAGTAGCTGAGGGTCAGTCTGTACCCACTGATTTGCTGTGGTCGTGACCGGCTCGAGTCGCTTGGTTTCTTCGGCATCCTGCAGCTTCACTCGCCAAGTCCGCTCAGTGGCTTCAATCTGTCGGGCATGGGCTTGTTTGAGTCTCGTAATCTCTTGTTCTGAGTCTGTTGCTGCTCTTTCTAGTGCACGTGCAAGTTCGTCTCCATGCTTCTTAGTGGCCTCGAGCTGCATCCGTTCGGCGTCCTGCTGGACATCAACAATCTCCGCTCTCAGTTGGGTGTGGATGTGCTCGAGTCGTTCGATCTCACTTCGATGCTGCTGCTGGAGCCGGCGGATCTGCTCATCTTTGTCGCGCACATCGGCGGCTCGTTCATCTGCCTGGTGCTGTGCCGCCTCGACCAACTTGGCCATTTGGGCGAGTTGAGCACGAAGTCCATCGACAAGATTAGCTCCGTCGGCCTTGGCCACGTCCCGCTCGGCGAGTTCGCGTTGTAGTCGTTCGATGGATGCCTCGAGGGATTGTCGTTCCTGTTCCCACTCGACTTCCCGAGCAGTCGTCATAGCTTCGAGTCGCTTGGTATCGATGGCGCTTACATTACGCGTCGCTGTACCCTGTTGCTGCCACTCGACAACCTCATCCTTGGCCTACCCAACATCTACCGTCAGCTTTCAACCACAATCCCAGAAAAACAGCTGCACGAACCGCTTGACGTTCGGCTTCCAAAAGCTCTATACGTTTCCTGTACCTTGAGCGCTGGTTTTTCATTTCCTGAAGCGACTCGTCGACAACCTGACGGAGTCGTTGCTGGTGGAGATCTTGGATCTGCATAACCAGTTGTTCGAAATACTCAACGTACCGTGAAGTCGTATGCCGCGTCGCTGTCGCCAGGCACGCAACCGCACGCTCGAGGTCCAGCAGACGTTCGGCTGTCGACTCACTCACGAGTGTCTTGAGACTACTGCCAACGTGCCACGACGCCACCGACACGAATTCATTTTGATCTCTTGTCCCTTCGTGTGTAAAACTTACGGGTCGCTCGAGATCGGTCTGCAGCGGGTACCTGAGTGGCAGTTGTGTCGTATCCCCATGAAAACTGGTTGTCAACACTTCCATTTTCTGTGTGATCAGATGAAGCCACTGGGCCATCGCATCCTCATTGACCGATAATACGTCAGTCTGCACGGCCATGTCGAAACGTAGCGGCTTGTCGGATGTTTCCTCCCGCGCGATCACGGGCGGTGTCGTCAAATGCTCCTTTTCTTTGTCGGTGCATTGCCACGCATGCTGAAAGTCCCGTAATTCTTCACGAACTCGTTCCAATTGGCTCGCAATCTGCGTTTGTGTCTCGAGCATCGCGGTCGTCGTTTTGGTTGACTCGTCTTGGGTGGCGCGCTCACGCTCTTGGGAAAAACGCATATGTAGCGCTTTGAGATCGGTAATGGGGAGTAAGGGACGTCGCGTCGACGTCGTGAGCGTCGAGGTCGAGGCCATCGGCGGCACACGGGGCACACGCACGGCCGCGTCCGAGTCACTCTCGTCTTCGTTCCATGCGCTACGTCCGCTTTCACTAAACTCTTCCCAATCAGGTAATCGCCATGTCGTCTCGTCGTGCAGCGACAATGACACCGTCGACGTCCGCGCCATTATGGAGCTGGTGGAGGATTTGAACAATGGAAGAAAAGACGCGGGATTTGTATGAAAGGCATCGGATTGGTTGAAATAGGAAAGTTCCATGCTATTATTACTCAATCACAACCTCTGATACTTAAAATCGATATAGCTGCATATTATCAATTCAGTCATAACTACCGGTATTTACATCGGTATTGCCCATGTTCCCGCTATTGGCCGCCAATAATTCTCCCAAAAGGAAATCTACGACCATGGGGAAACCACCTCCGACCAAGCGTGCACGCGTGGCATTGACGGAAGAGCGTGCATGGGCCATTGCCACCGCGCGCATCTCGTGGCGCCATCGGCGGAACGGGAGACTGTAGCAAACTACGGATTGATCGATGTGGCAGTGCCATTCCCGAGACGCAACACAGTCCGTCACTCCAGACAACATTGACGTGGGTCATGAAGGCACGGAATGCGTGTATCATGTGGCACATGTTGGCATGCTGCCACGGATTCCAAGGTCATGAGAATGAAGTCTTTTGGAAAAAACTCTTTGATCATCTCGCGAGGACCACCAAAAACACGATTTCAATGAAAGAACACTAACAATGGTGGCTTCCAGGACTTCCGGTTAGTGATGCTCATTGATTTCCAACAATATTTCCACGCTTTCGACTCTTTGTACCGTTTTCGGGCTTTTTTGACGAGTGGACGGATACGAATTTGATGACAATTATTTGGATATTGAAGACGCCAACGAGTGGATCAGACACGTCGTGCGGACAATTGTCGGTCTCAACAACCCACCAAAGGACAACCAGGTCATGCAATGGGCGAGTGAATTGCTTCCACATATTAATCTGGACCGACTTCGGACCCCGGTCGAAATTGGTGTACGGCTTGGTGATCGATATCAGTTCGAAGGTCTTGCCGACACGTTCAAAGAGTTGATCACGACGCTGAAGAAGGATGCAGATGCGAGAAAAGACGAGAAATATGCTTGGCGTCTTATGGGGCCAAGTCGGTTCCCACTTGCCAAGTTTACTGAGGTGTGTCCAAGTCACCGTGAAGCCTGGCGGATGAAGACAGCCTGGACGAAGTCGTGGACATTATCCATACATGCGATGTATACATCCCTCATATTGCTATCGCGCCGAATGTCGACGGCGTGGGTGAAGAAGCACTGACGAGGTTTATGCTTGCTGTGAGTGGCAATCACCGAGAAGGAACGGCACGTGTCGAGACATTAGAACTGCATTTGACGAACGCCGAGCAGTGGAAAGTCGAACTGGTTATGTCCGCGATTCCCCTCACTGATGTCAGCAAGATCTGAGTGTGCGGCAGCCGAAGCTTCTTTGAACCGGTAGTGTCATTAGATCACCACGCATGGACCTGGCTCGCGTATGCTGTGTACCATCCGTATCTCTTGTACCGGCCAGTACATCTTGATCTCGAGTATGTGGACATCTCTGAGCCATCTGCTGGTCCCGTGGCAGGTGCACTGACAGCTCAGCGTCATCTTTATCGTCTCGTACATGGCGAAGAAGACGATACTATGCCAGCTGAGGATGATCGTGACGACCCATTGGGGAGGTACTCGATGATTAAAGT
>JAADWU010000563.1:0-11174 GCA_023336255.1 Pythium graminicola | reverse complement strand
CTGCAAGAGCGTTCCCACAGCGCGTGTGTTCCCCAAAGAAACGCAGGGAGCCACACGCGACGCCAACGTCCTGCTCTTCCGCGCCGCTAAGTATGGGAACAATCACCACAAGACCAAGTACAGCGTCGTGGTACGTGATTCCCTTTGGTTGTCGACGTGTAGAGTGAATGATAGCCGTCTTGTTGTAGATTTCTGCCAACGCTCAGGCTGCCTTCCATTCGCAGCTCAGTCATACCGTCAAGACCAAGGCCGAACGCTCTGGGCATGGACTTCCAGCGGTTGGTGGAGCCATAGGGACCAAGCGAAGCGGCAAGAAAACAACCGAGTAGACTCTCCTCTTCCCATGTAGAAGTCCAGTGTGAAATCTCATGCATTTCCATGCCGTTTTACCTCGTCTCTATGTTCAAATGCTAATGGTATCAATTGTGGATGAAGCCGATTGCGGGACGATCTCATCGTCTTCGCCGTCACCGATGGGTGGGAACCACGCCTGAATGTCCCGAATGTCGTCGAGTGCCGACATATCCAACAACACGTCGCCCAGGTAGTGGCTACGGCGCGACGCCCGACGTCGACTCTCTTGGAATGGCTCACTGTTGTCCGCGATGCGTGCTATCAATGGCACGTAGTCCATGCAGAAACGGCCTCCGACACGCTCGCTGCCTTTGGCGATAGAAGAGATTTCTAACTTGGTCTTCAATGCCGCGAGTCGCGTGGCTTTCTTTGCACTGTGGTCAAGGGCAATGATGAGTCATGGAATGCAGAGCGATCTTTGTTGTGGGCGTACCGTTCGCGGTCGTCACGAGCCACTTGAAGTGCTCGTTCGACACCATCCGTCAGCGTGCATTCTTGAAGTGACAACATATTAGCACTAGGCTCCCGGTTAGCGACGAATTTCGAGAGACTGAGCATCCGCATGTCCAACGTGGCGAGCGTCACAGCGTCTGCGTGAAAAAAGTCGGCTCCTTCATGTTCTTGGTTGGCATTCTATCAAGTGCAAGCGTCAATGCCTCCGCAAGGAAATGGTATCAGTTGAAGACCTACCACACGATGCACTTCCGACACTCTTGACTCCCACTCATCCGCCATCGAAACACTGTCCAGTACACTCCATACATCATCAAGACACTCCACATGCTGCAGCTTTTCAGTCCGTTCCCTTGTGTCTTTAGTCCCATTCACTTGGTCGCGCTCGCACACAGAACCGGACAATAGCGGTAGAAAGTTGCTATCCATCAAATCGAACAGTCGAAGAGGGGACCGCGACCACGCGGGTACACTTCGTGGGAGTGGCTCTTCGTCCTGTGAGTCAGTGATCGTGATGGCAGCATTCGCGTCCGAACCGCTCGTCAAGGTCGGAAGTAGATGATTTGGCGTCCACTTGAGTGATGCATCGTTATGAAGGTTGTCATTAATGCGATGACGATATGTCTGTAGAAACTGTAGTGTGCGTCGGATGTCACACGCAAAGAACTCAGCGAGGCGTGACATCAGTAACTGTGAGAGTGCGATATCCTCAAGGTGAGCGACGAGTGAAAGCCAAACGACAAATTCTCGCGTTGATGGACGCATGAGTTTCTCCGAGATGGACGGAGGTGAAGAAGGGAAGTTGCCTGGAAGGTGTCGACACGTCACAACAATTGGGCACTTCGAGTGTTTCGCAATCGACCCAAGTGTGGAAAGAAATCCTTTGTCTTCTTCAAAAACAAGGTCCACCTGCGCAAGCATGAATTCGAGCAATTAGAATAGACAAAAAACGCAATGGGAGCCCACGATTACCGTACGTCTTCAAAGAGGACAAGAGACAAATGCGAAGGCTTCGCTCTGTCACGATCTGTTCGTCGTTTTTTCGACTTCACGTTCTTGTTGTTGCTCTTCTTGTCGTTCACAGGGCCCCCACCATGCAGAACCCGTGTTGACTGTGTAGCCTCACCAGCGATGTCCACAACTGCTTTGCCAGTGCGGACTTGGCCCGCATTGATCTCGATGATTTCGTATCCAAGCTCTTCCGCGCACGCATACACTGCTGCAGATTTCCCTGAGCCGACATCACCTTCCAGAACGAACAGACGATAGAGCTGGGTACCATCGTCCTCATCTTCGCTATCGTCGCCCTCAAACGCGAACAACGAGTCATCGTAGTTTCGATCACTGTCATTGATACCTCCGTTCTTCCAGGCACTCAACCAAGCCGACAGCCTCTTCAATGGTGCCTTGTTGCCGATCATACCGGCAGTTTGAACGGGGAGGTATTTATCCACAAGACTAAGGTTTAATGCCTTATCTTGGCGCTTGATTCGAGCACACTCCAATGCCGCTAGCGTATTTCGAACACGTTTCTCTTTGATGCCACATGATTCTGACAGTTTTTCGACCAGCTCTTCGGTAGAAAGCTGGCCTGAAAGTGATGCCACCACGAGATCATTTTCATCGAAGTTGCTCGAAGCCGTCAACAACCAGAAAGTATCCGCATACGGCACTTGTGCGTCAGCTTCATCAGGAGTAAGCTGGCGTACTGTCGGACACAGTTCCATTTCCTCATCCTCGTTGTCTTCCACATCGATAACATCATCAGTTGCTTGACCAGTCTTCTTCACAAGTCTCAAGAGTGGCGCTTTAATCGTGGACTGTTCGTTGTCTGGTTTGCTTGAATCTTGATGCAGTATATGCTGAACAGGAGGAAACATTTCCATCTCCTTCGACCATCGTGTTTTGCGCTGTGTAGCTGGAGATGACTCTGGAGAGTCAAAGACTTCGATGACTTCTGCTGTATCAACATCGACGATCTTCTGAGATGAAGTATGCGATACACGTGCCTTGAAAAATGGATTGTGGGCGTCACGGTTCCCAAAGAACGCGAGGTCCTTCTCACGTTGGTCGCGTAGTTGTTCCTTGAACGACTCGATCGCTTCGATCTCGATTAATTGCTTTTTTTGCTCCTCTGTCATAAAGAAAGTGCTTGGACGCATCTTGGCCGTGGCTTTCTGACTGGTCGACGGTGTGTGTTGTCCAGATTTCTTCTCCCCAATTAAATCCAGTTTGCGTTTCCGTCCGCTAGACAACACCGTCGACCCGTTCCCATTGACCGTTGCTTTTCTCTCTGGCTCGCCATCAAGAGTCGCCTTGTTGACCGATTCCTTCTTCTTTGGTTGCACTACTGGGGGTGTCATGAACAGTAGATCGGTGGCTGCTTGGAGCTGTGAGTGCTCAGCCTGCAGCACAACTTTGCCCTTAGGACGTCCAGAGAGCATCGTGGGCGACAGTAATGGGGATGTCATCTCTCCCTGAGGTAAGTTTGTTCTGTTTGTTGGTCTCGAAGGTGATGCTCCATCAACGGGTGTCGCTATGGTCTTGGTTGTCGACACTACCGCCTCCACAACCGAACTACCGCCATTTCCATCCTCTTCTTCCACTTTGACTTGCACTTTTGTCACTTGCTGTATCGCGGGTAGTGTCGTGTCTGGTAGTGATGAAGGTGATTCACTGTGGTCGAGTTTATCGGTTGTACTCGAATGCACCACACAAAATAGGTTGATTTTTGGCTGAGACTTATCATGTTCATGTATCCTCTTCTTCGTTCTGCTTCCATTATTTTTCGCACCGGCGCGACGGCGTCCCCAATGGGCTCGCTCTTCAAACTCAGCATCGTCGTCTTCCGTGTCAATCTCCTCGGCCTCGTTTGCCCGCGCAGCGCGCTTCATATCCGCGTCGTCACTGCCGTCGCCAGGTACAAGCGCTAGTGCTGTACTGTCGCACTCCACGCGCATCGACGACGCGTCGCTCTCCCCGACGCCGGTCGAGCGACGTCGTAGGCGAGTCATGAGTTGCCCTTCCCGCCAAAATTATTTTGACGCCCTCACCTGCCAAAATTTCGTGAGTGGGTGTTTTATCACGGGTAATTACAGGTTACCGATGATGAATGTAGCCCATTCTATCGAGGACGTCAGAATTCGAATGATGAACACATAATGCAGATGTATTACATTATAGAGCTGTTCACGTGGCCTCGGGATTTAGGACCCCAGTCGCGTTTGATGAGTTCCCATCAGATGCACCGCCCATTCGTGACATGACTTGTTGAGGGGCGACCATTCCGTACCCATGGGGGGTAGCCATAGGGTAACCCATTGGCGCCGTACCTCCCCCGTAACCCGTCGGCATGCCCATCGGCATTGGACGCATTACTGGCGCCATGCCACTGTATCCCATGGCTGCCGGGTCGTGATACCGTGTCTGTGCGGTTGCCACGTTTCCATACCCGGTATGACCGCCCATTGTCGACATGTGCGCGCGGTACTGTGCTTGGGCCATCGCCTGCATCTGCGCTTGGTTATATCGAGGCGCCATCTGCATCTGGGGGTGCGCCATGGCCATTTGCGGGGCCATGGGGTTCATCGCCATGCCTCGTGGTGCGTATTGACCCTGCGGTGGTGCATAGTACGCGGTCGGTGGTGGTCGTGGAGGCTGGTCGGACGACTCGTCGGCCCATTTAGCCAACGTCATCAAGTTCTTGTTGAGCTTCTTTCGCTTCTTGTCGAGCTTTTCCATGACGTCGCCCTGTTGTCCTGTGCCCTTGGCCTGCTTGATTTGATTATTGAGCGTGATAATCTCGACAATGAGGTTAGAGTTTTCGTCCAACATGGCCTGAGGGAGAACGTTCAGTGAGTGTTGAGGTTGGCGTGCATGGGACGATTTGTTCGTACCTGAATCTGCTCAGAAGTAATAGCCTTCGGCTCAGTCTCTTCTGCGGGTTTCACTGTGTACGCTCTGTTCGGCGCCTGCATTTGCATCGGTACGCCCATTGGCGCAGACACAGCGCCAGGGACAACGTTCATCGTCTTCTCTCGGCGCCAAAATGGTTCCAGCAAACCTGCCTTCATCACTGTCGAAATCCGATTAAGTACGCTATATCAGTCGATGATTGGGTAAAATAATGATTCTATAACAGGTATTATTGGATAAAAATTTAGCAACTGGCTGTGGATGGTAGGCAACAGAACACCCCACGAAGAGCTCCACACATTGGCATGACGACGGTACAGCGTTTCCTGCGCTTGACGGCGCTCGAGGCCGAAGCGGCGATGAAGCCGCAGCTCGTGGATGGGAAGTGGAAGCAGCCACTGCTCTCACGACGCAAGATCGCGCTTGTAAAGAAGCATGCTGTGAAGAATGGCCGCGTGGGCCAGTGGGTCGAAGGGGAGGGCGGCTGGCTCGACTCGTGGGACGCGCCGCAGAAGCACCACGTCATGCGCCCGCCCAAGGGTCACGTGAACCAACGCAACGAGTTTGATCGTGTCAAGAAGGTCCAGGCGGCACTGGCCAGCATGCCGACCAAGATTGCCGAACACAAGAAGGCGGTGAAGCAAGCCAAACCGCTGCGGGGTCTCGACAAGTGGCTGAACGAGTCCGATCCGTACTAAGGATTCCAATACCGGTGCATAGATCCAGTAGACGACGGTCAGTTAGGCAAAGTGGTATTGACAGGCAGTCGACGGATAATATAGGAAACAAGGATGACGGTGGAAGTTTTGGTGTGCGAGTAAGCAAACTCGCAATGGCCTCGGCTCATTTTTACGAGCACCGCGTGGAAAATGGGTCGAGCCGCGTCAAATGCTGTGTCACAGTTCGTGAAGACTCTTTGATACATCTAAATAGGGATCTGCATGTGGAAACGGTTTCAGACAAAGAGTCATGATACGACCCTCCGACCTTTTGCGAATCGTGCACTGTTTCCTGCACCATGAGTCGGGGCCGCGGCGAAGTCAAACCTGTGCTTGACGATGACGATGAGCGCAACTACACGAAGATGGACAAACCCCATCGCCGAGGAGCTCCTCCACCTTCATTGCGTCGTCGGGTCCTCCCAGCAAGGTGGTGGCTTGGGTTTGTGGTAGCAACTGAACAATGCAACGTTGAGACCGCTGCTTGATACTGTTCTGTTCTGTCTTTACTAGGTGGTTCCTCTTGATCAATGTCATCGCCATCGCGGGGTTCATCTTCTCAAGTGCGTGGTATTTCCCATCACCGTCCACCGCGGGAGTGATGGAGCAGGCACTAAAACAAGGAGATACGGCGATACTGGAAGTGCCACGCAACGATGATGGAGATGCTCCGTTCGATAACAAAAATGAACCTCACGCTACTATGGCATTGGTAACGCGTGTAGAATCTCCTAGCTCATCTCGACCTCCACAACAATCTCCCCCAACGGAGACACCTCGCCTTCGAAGCGACGCAGACAGCAAGATCAAAATACCGGTAAGCCTGGTCACAAATTCAAGTGGAGGAACCACGCAACCACTTGGTATAGTGTCGGAGCAACCATCGCCAAATCCAACCACCAGTACCAATGCGGTTACTCACGACCGCACCAGTACTACTCCAGTGACATTGGAAACGAACTCACCACGAGACAGTCGAACAGAACCTTTGCAGTCCCGTGCTCCGACTGTTGTTACCCCATTTCAACCTGAGCTGACACCACCGCCACCGATCATTCGCTCTCAAAGTATGGAAGAGGCTCTACTAAGAATCAAAGGCGGTTCCAAATCCCCATCGCCACAGCCCACGGGACTACTCACAGTCGAGCCAGAAGCCACGCACGAGCTCGAACAACCGACAGTTACACTTGCGGAGGCACGCGAGGAAGAGCTCCAACATGAAGACAACACCACGACTCTGCGTACTCGGTCTGAAGCCAAAGGTGATGTAACTTGAATTGCTTCTGACAACCAAGACCCATAACCCTTTTGACGGTCTTCAGATTTGGACCTTGAGGGAAGTCTGGTAGCGTGGTTGAAGGCTGATGAAGGTGTCGAGGTCGAAAATGCCGCCGAGTGTGAAGCCCTCGGTAGTGCTTGTGAAGTGACAGCGTACGTAATGATTTCTTGTACGAATCCACAGCAGACACAGAACTTACTACATTTTGTTGGGGCCTTTGTAGATGGAAGAGCGTCGGTGGCTCCCACCTCGACCATATCGTGTTCCAACCGGTGAACTCGCGTATCCGGCCAATTTTACAGCCAGCTTCGCAAAACCAGCTTCCAATGGTCTCGTTCTCATGCGGCATGACCCACACCAGTGGACTTGCGTTACGCGAGATGATGACACTTTTCTTCGTACTTTCGCCCGCTCAGATTGAGGTTCGTGGTGTCAGCATTTATTGTAAGCAATCAGCCAGTATTGACACTTGCAATGTTGTGAGCAGTTCGGAGATACTTATGCCGCCCAAAAGTTCTTTGGAAATGCTCCATATGGACAATTTCTCCTCCACGGTGGCAAACCAGCATTCTTTACCGCCGCCGGGCTGGTGGAGACTAGTTTTGTCGGCAGCAACGAACAACTTCTTCTGATCACGTATCGTGTACATCGTCATGCAGTGGAAATCAAGCCTAATCGTCTTGCATGGAGTCCAAAGCAGCTCGACAATGAAGCATTCAGTGTTCGCATGTCAGGCAATGCGGCGGTCAGCCTAGGCAACGTCAAGAACGTGTGTGATACCAACGCTTTCCAAGGACGTATCGCCGAAGTGCTCGTCTATGACACAATATTATCCGATGCCAGCGTAAAAGCAGTAGAGGAATATCTGGATCGGAAATGGTGGGGAAAGAAACTATTAGGGGAGACGACCCAAATCGTTGGGTCCGATCCCACAACCGCGGATCAAACTGAATTGGTTATCGAACCCTTAAAAAACGAGGTCTCGGACGCTAGAAACGACAAAACATCGACAACAAGATCCGTTCCTGAATCGGTGCAACCACAAGACACTCAGAAGCTGAGTCCAGAAGGTCGAGATGAACTGACTGAAGACTCTCCGCCACAAGAGCTGACTCCTCGAACGTTCGATCCCGAAGGGGTGTTCGAGTGGCTACCTTCGTCTGAGCTTCTTGCGCTCATTGCGAAAGAGAAAGGCACTGATCCAAGCGCTCTCGTGGTCAAATGGAAACAGGTCGTGAGCGAAAAGATTGCGTTGGTTCACAACTTCCAGTTGGGTGGCGAAGTCTTGCGGAGTTTCATACGCGAACGTCGTGATGAGCTGCTGACGTTGCGGGATGAATTGTTTGGTGAATAAAACCAACAATGCGGTTTCTAACACGTACTAGAAGAGTTCGTAACCGTTTGTAACTGGTATTGCCTAAACGGCGATAATGTCAGTCAAACGCTGGTGGCAATCGTCAGAGAATTCGCGAATTCAAGCAATGTCGGCGCTGCTGCGTGTGGTGCGTGGACTCAACAGCCAAACGCAACGCCGCTGCATGGCAGTGGCCGCAGCAATGAAGGACCAGCCGATCACTCGTCGTCGTCGCGAGCTGCCTCCGCCGCTCAAGCTGGTACGATAGCTGAGGCTGTTGCTGGGAATTGTGGGAAACTGACGCGAGCATCAATGGACAGACTGAGGCTGCTGCCGAACGCATCCGTGAGCTTCTGGACAGCAAGCCCAACGCCATTGCGATCCGCCTGGGCGTACGCACCCGCGGGTGCAATGGGCTGTCGTACACGATGAATTACGCCGAGTCGAAGGAAAAGCTGGAAGAGGAAGTCAATGAGCACGGTACGTGGCTGTGGGTTCCTCTCTCTTGGCACGTCTAAACTCAACATCCTCAGGTGTGCGAGTGTTTATTGAGCCCAAGGCTCTATTCCATGTCGTCGGGACGACCATGGATTTCCAGGTGAGTAAAAATCTCCCATCATTTCAGACGGCCAAAACTAATCATAACTTTGCCTCCCACATTGCAGACAACGCCCATTTCTTCCGAGTTTGTCTTTGAAAACCCTAATGCTAAGGGAAGCTGTGGATGTGGTGAGAGCTTCAACGTGTAGAATGACCAATCCTACAGTAATTTCTCTCGCAAACCTCGGTGTTGATACCTTCGTGTAATGAGTTACAGAATCTCGACCGTTGACTTGCGAAGGTCATGGGGTGGCGTTTGAGGAGTCGCATACTTAACAAAGTCCTCTGGTGACAACCTATCGATGTTACTGGACGTCTTATAGTTTAGCTTTTCGTGGCCAAGATGGAAATGTGTCGCTCGAAGGTCTATCCAAAGCACCAGAATGATGAGCTTGACGCATTTGCATCCCATCCAAACACCACGCACCGTTTTTGACCGCCTCCGCCATAATTGAAGGTTTGTATTCCTTGAATTTGCTCTCGAATTGGCTTTTGCACTCGGAAACGTATTCTATCTCGTCGTCATACGACATCCCACGCGTCGGGCGTGGGCCTGTACGTTTACGGATTTCATTTCGAAGAGCAATAGTCTCCTGAGCTGCTGCTCTGCTGTAATGTGTAGCGATTTGAGTGGATGTTATGTAGTTGGGTGAGTCGGTTCCAAACGAAGATGACATCTTCAGTAACATTTTCTTCGCGTCGCCATTGAGCTTTGCTGTGTATTTATTCATCTCGCCCGTTGGATCTGCTTGTGTGCTTGAAATAGTGAAATCACGCTTCTTCCCTGGCTCCCCAAACACGACGTGACATTCCTTATTCAAATTGGTGTCTGATCGAGCACGAGGATGCTGGGTGTTGCCGGTGCTCGCATTCATTTCGCGCGTCGACGTCTTGTAGTCAGCATTATCATACCCAAACACAACCGATGTCTGCTGGTGTCGTGGTGGTGTCGTCATGTTTCCTGTGGTCTTTTCAAGCCAGCGATGGAGGCAGAGAACGCACAAGTCATGTTGCTCCAAATGGATGTTTATTTTGGTCTTCAAGACAAAGTCCCTCACGTCTGGGCGGGAGAAGGAAATGTAATCCAATCAGTTAATCTTGGCATTGCTGAAATCCATTTCAGGATGTTGCTTCATGAACTTTTGGAGGATTTCTTGTTTCTGCATATCGTCACTAGTGGGCAGACCAAGTGCCTTCTGTCTCTGATCAAACATCATTTTCTCAACCGTCTGACGGGTATCAGCATCGAGGTCGCTGAGTTGCGAGTTCTCCGGTTGTACTTTTTGGGTGTCAATTTCCACATCGCCCTGAATGATGGTTTTCCACCACTCCATTTGGTTTTCCTTTTGCAAGTACACGCAAATCCGGTTACCATCTTCAAGTGTCCAGAAGCTGTCATCCACTTTGACGCGCTTGAACAATGGACCATCCACGATCGGTGTCTCTCCCTTGAGTCCCACTTTTAGACGCGAAGCAGTGATATCCACATGCACTTGGCGTGATTTTGTGCCATCCGGCACGACGAAATTGACTTGGGCTTCTTGCAATGTCTGGGTCCAAACGTACTTATCCGTGCGACCACCATTACCCACCGGAGCTACACGCAGAGTTCGTTAGTGTGACGGTTCCACAATACAGGTATGTAAATATGGTATGTACGTGGAGTATCATCACCAGTGTCTTCATTTGCTGTCTCTATCGCAGTTGATTCCGCAGTCTTCGCAATGGCCTCAGCCTGTTCATCAGTGACCTCCTCAAAGCGAGGCGTCGGTTCCGGTTCCACCACTTTCGCCTTCGCTTCCTTCTGCTTCCGCAACTTTGTTTCTTCTTCTGCACGCTTCTTCTCTTCCCGTTTTTTACGCTTCGCTTCTTCTTCTTGTTGTTTCGCGTACTGATCCTTTTCAGCTAGCGCTGCTTGCTTGCGCACAGCATTGAGCACCGTTTCCTCCACCATCGCCGGCGTCGCACCTGAGAAGAAGTCAGTCTTTCGACGCAAAAAAGAGAAGACAGTCTCCAGCAGGGGCTCAATGCCGCGCTGCGTCTGCGCCATGTTCATCAGCAGCGCGTCAAACCGGTCCGCGTCACTCATTGTCTAAGGTCGAATGGTCAAGTGTGTCTTGGATACTCCAAGCACAGCCTTCGACAAAGTGGCGGGTCGGGTTCGAAGGAACGCGGGTCAAAACCCATGTAAAAGAGAACCCAACCCAGCTTACAGTACAGTGTAAGCACTGTAGCCATCTCACAGGATTCCACATAAAACGGCACAGAAATGGAGCAAAATGAACATGTTACAATCCGCTGACGCACCATTGAAGGCCGCAGGCAGAGGACTTGACAACACCATGAAGAACTGCTCCTATCTACGACGAAGGGGTTTAACCAAGGGTAAGACCAATGCCGAACTTGTGGGCATCGCCGTCAAAGTTCTTGGCGTCAATGTGGGCGCTCGTAGTCAACGAGAGGAACGGACGGATCTTCTGGACGAGTACGAGAGACACGT
>JAADWU010000562.1:0-11180 GCA_023336255.1 Pythium graminicola | reverse complement strand
GATGAAGAGGACCCATGGGACGATTTCTTTCTCGAATCGGATCAGCGATATCGTCGACGCGTGCAGTGGGAAGTAGCCAAACGCATTGCACGTGTGGAACGTGAAATCAATCGACAGCCACCAGCACAGCGATCGTGGCGTGTACGTGAGAAGAAACGCTTGGAAGAGGAAGAGAAACGACGAAAAGAGGAAATGCTGCGGGTCGAGAAACAACGCATACGTGATGAGCGACTTCGTATCGAAATGGACAAGAAAGACAAGACCAAAATGCCCATCCGTGAACCCAAGCGAGTAGCACTACGCTCACGTGAAGTACAGCCCCATGGGTCAACAAATGAGCAGCTAAAGGTACTCAAACCGTCTACAAAACTCGACGTGGATCTGGATTTCGAGTGGCCATCGAAACGAGAACAACTGGCCACATCAATGGACCCGAGTATTGTCAAACTCAGCGAAGAAGACGAAGACGAGAAAGAGAATATTTCTCCAACGTCTGTAATGAACACGGAATTAGAAAAGGAGGGAAAACCGATAGTGACGAGTGCTACGGATCAACAACCACAAGAAATTGCGCGTAGCTCTCTGGAGGAGTCGGTACTCCTACCTCCGCTTGCTCATTCTCCCACGCCTGCTAAGCCAATAATGGCTTCCCTCGACAATGATGATGAGGACAACGAGGCGAATGTACAAGATCCACACCAAAGTATTCAACCCTCCACACTCCATAATACCTCATCTCTTGGGCGTCAAGTCCTCTCCGAGTATCGCACAATGCCAACGACGGTATCGTTTGGTGCACCCGCCATCACCGGCACGCGTTTGAACAGCGACGTGTTACGTCGGCTCTTTAGCGATTTGGATACGGATCATGACGGTCACTTGAACCGTATAGAGACATCACTTGCACTCCACCGACTGCATATCGAAGTCCCTGCACCGCGGATTGTATCGTTTTTCAAGCAGATCCACGCCATTCGTGCCGAAAATGTGCCGCTACAGGGGCAACGACGCGGGCACCAAGGAAAAGAACGAGTGAGGACACATGAGCCTCTCAAAGAAGTGATCAACTACAAAGAGTTTGTTGCGTTTGTGACGATGGCGTTCGAGCAACAGCAGCAGCGCTTGGAAAAGAAGAATCACGCACATGATGGTCTCGGTCCTCTTAGACGTGATATTCCCGAAAACAAAAGACCTCCGTCTACAACACAAGCTCCGAATCAAATGGAGATCCCGTCGCCTTTGTCGTTTCTTCCTCCGGTGGTCGAACCTCCTCCTTCTCGACTGGCTCTTGGACGACCAGATGACCGTGCCGAAGAGCAACCACGACGGCTCGTTGAACAGCACCATGAAGAAGATATTGCTGATCGCGTCATGCGTCAGATTCCCGACTACCTCATGGTCCACGCGCTCGCTGCGGCGGAACGACCACCCCAGGAAGTCCAACAGATTGTGCGAAGTAGCCTTGAGCATCTTGGAAAAGGGCATCAAGACGACACAGTTGTAGAAGATGTTGCACGAGAACTGGTGCGAACGTATGCTACTAATGTCATCAACAATCGCCAGTCCAACGGCGGAGGTGACGATGATAGAGATGACGTGAGTGGCCTTCGCCGAGCCGCTGCCTTTTTTGAGTCGTTTGATGTCGATGGACCCATCGACGGTTCGGTTCCTGTTGGTGCGACTGAGAATGAAAATGGAATGACTGAGTGGCTGAAGATATTGACCGAAGAGCAAGTTTCTGCGTTAGTTCAGGAGATATGGAGTCAGCGCCAGCGATCTGTGGCTCCCACAATCGCAGCACCTCAAGAGTCAATACCGATGATGGCTCTGTCGCCATCCATACAACCCAACCTTACCGAACGTGTCGAGGTGGACGCCGTTGCAGCTCAAGACTTATCTGGCCACGAGAAATCCCCAGTGGTCACTGCCAACGTGCAACGAGTAGCAGAGAAGGCGATTCAGACTGGAAGTATGGAGTTTGTACCAATAAAACCCCCCTCTCCGCCGCCACCTCTGCCGCCACCTCCACCTGAGTTACAAGCTGAAGAACGGTCGTTCACACCTGAGCAGCATGAAGAGCCACCCACGAAGCCATTAGCCATTCGCACGACACTCGCTCGTGCACTTTTGGCTGACGGAACAACTTCTCTGGAGGTTAATCAACTACTTCAATCGAGTGAATCCCGCGCGAAGCGCATTCTAGCAGACTTGCGTCGGCAGCGCCGTCGTCGTTTAGCGTCTGCACCAGTCGCGATCAGCTTGGACACCGTCAGTTCGCGAATATCGACGTCAATCGACGAGCCACTCGTTCTATCACAAGACAATGCCTTCACTAACGAAGAACCCAGTCATCTACGTCAGCCAACTGACCATACGGAACCAACCAATCATACAGAGGAAGTTCAAGCAGCTCTTGAGAGGGAACCATCTCCACTCCCGTTACGGGAACTTCATATCCCTTCTGCTGTCGACACCCCAATCACTCCAAAACACGACATAACAAGCACGCCTTCCACTCCTGCATCATCACGCGATATGTACTCCAGTTACGACACTAGTCTATCCGGCAGTTTTCCCCTCTTTCGAGAAATGGACGACGACAATATCTGGCGGTATGCCGCGCAACGTCGACTCGAGCGATTGGGACGACGACGACGTGAACCAAGCTACCAAGCTATGGTATCTGGTGATTCTCTTGATGAAGATGGTGATGGAGAGCTCTCCGAGGGCGAGATCATTCGAACCGCGCGACAGGATGATCTCAGCGATGGTGAGTTGTTTGGAGGCACTCGACGGAAAATCATCCGAGTCAAGAACACGCGAATCGGGGAAATCACACAGTCAGTATCCAGTGTGGGCGGAAACGAAGCTATAAGAATGTGTGCAGGGTCAGTGGAGTCGGGCGAGATGCCATCAATGGTACAGGGATGCTTCGGATGATGAATTCACCAAAACTGAACTGACTCGTGTATAAATCTTATAGATGAAGATGCAGCGCAAATACCAACAACACCTCATGCACTCGAGCATATCTTCGGTAGAATCAGGAGAAGTAGAAGACGGAGTTGCAGCCTTGTGAGTCGGATCTTCCAATGAGTGCAACGAGCACTAGTCTCCATCGTCATCTTCGTCATCATCTTCTCGCCAATCCTCGTCGAGGTTGTCATCTTCTTCATCCCCTTCATCCTCTGCATCCTCTTCCTCGTGTTGCTCCTCGTCTTCTTCTTCGTGGTCGCGTTGGTCTCCGCTGTACTTGCCTTCATTCCCACTACCTTCACTCTTGGTGCCCCTCGTTACGTTCGAAGCATTCTCTGTCGACGACTTGCCTCCTGGGCTACTACCCAGCTTCTCTTCTGCATCGTACTTCTCCAGAGCTTTCATTTTCCCATGCTGTAGCACTTCGTCAATTTTGGCAGCAGCCGAAGGTCCAACATGTGGTAGATGCCGTGCTTGTGCTCCCGACGTGATCGGCTCGTCCGCCTCCCGTAGTTGTTTCGCGACCGCCATGCGTGAAATTCCTTTTTGCTTCTCCCCGTGCTCGAGTTCGTAGCCACCCAGTTCAACAAACTCTTCGGCCAGTTCTTCATTCTTGGGATTCTTGGCTGGATTGTTTTCGATAATACGTGCGATACGACTAGTCCCTCGATTCCGTGTCGTCTCAGTTGTAGACGGCGATGTTCGTGCGGCGTTGCTGGTGTTTACCGCTACTGCTGAGGATGATCCACCGTCGGCTGACTCCGTCTCTGAGGTCGGCTCCTTAGTCTCATCACCTCTCCGCAAACGGCGCCGTTTTTGGCGACGACGACGTTTTGCCTCTTCTTCGTCTTCGAGCTGTTGCCACATGGGCTCGAGCCCGTACCGTTGCTTGAGTTCGTCAACCGCATCGTCAATATGATATTTGCCACTGACTCGGGAGTGGCGAAGTGCCTCGCCGGCACTCAACATGCCGTCAAATGCGTCCTGATGAGCACAAACGTCAGAACGTAAAGAACCTGGGAAGATCAGTAGGTTACATACCACTGGGAGCTGAACATGGATCTCCTGGCACTTGGCAATGACCTCCACAAGCGCGCGCTGGACTTGCCGAAGGTTCATCCTCGTGACACGGAACTGATCTGTTACTGTGGTGACGTAGTACATGAGGCGGTTGGAAGGGCCATGGGACAGGAGACACAGCGCAACATGGGACACGATTTTGCAAAGCGACTGGGTCAAACAATACAACCTGTTTCTGGTTTCCTACACTGTCACAGCTTTTTTCCTTATTCGTACTCACGCATGGCGTTGTCAAGCCCACCATGAAGGATCGCGTCAACTTTGGCGGCTGTCGACGGTCCAATACGATCAAGTTGACGAGCTTGCGCTCCAGAGGTGATGACGTCGTCGGCATCACGTAGCTGTTTGGCAGCACGCATGTGAGCGACCCCCCGTTGGGTATGGCCACTCTTGACCTCATAGTCACCAAGCTGCACCAGTTGATCCACCAACGACTGGTTCTCGCTACGCTTGGCCCGCTTGGACAATACATCGTTCTGGAGTTTCCCTTTGCCAGCAGCACGCTTGCGAGGCGGTGGACTAATCGTACGTGTAGGCTCCGTGGGTTCAGTAGTTGCTTGGGTTTCCGTATCCTTGAGCACTCCAAACTGATGACGCATACTCGCCATAGCAGCATCAATCTGGGGTCGTCCCTGAGGAACACAACAATAGTAGATTAGTATGGGACTACCTACACGATGCTGAGGTCGTACCATTTCGTGTTTGGTTTGTGTACTCAGTGCCCGAATGGCTGCCACCACTGCATCCAGTGGATCTAGTGGCAGTGCCACGCCAACGTTTTCACACTTAAGTAAGAAATCCGACAAAACTGCTTGTGCTTGTTTGTACTGCATTGTCAATGAGGAAATGATCCTCCCAACGGGAGGAATCCAACGATGTTGAAGTTGCAGCAACACTTATACTAAGTACGCATAGAGGTGATAAGTTCGCACTTCTGTATCAGACTCAGATAGGTCCGTCAGTTTGAGTTTTCGAAGTTTCCCGCCCGTCCCATTATTTTCCCAACATCCAACAATCCTCCTCACGAAAGCGTCGGCAATGGAAGCGTTCAAAGCAGCGACACAAGCGCAACCAGCGAATCCACACGAGTTAGAGACGGTACTGAATGATCTTCCACGACGTGAGTTGGTAGCACTGAGTAAAACCCATGGGCTCAAGGCTTCCCTGAAACGTGAATCACTCGTTGGAAAATTATTGACGACGCTCACGACGCAATTGTGGCCAAGTGCACAAGAAGCAATGACGGACGAAAGCCATGTGAACCAACCAGATGTGAAACAGACCAGTGCGCCCACGGTAGCAACATCAGAACACACAGCAACGACGGAAGAGACGACAGCAACAACCTCGGCCACGCCAATGACACTCGTGTCGACAAAAACAACCACGAAAACGGCCACCAAAGTTGCGGCGGTCGCGAAAAAGACGATTGTGATGACCACAAAAGGTGCTCGTTCGCCTGGGAAGCTCAAGAAAGCCACTCCTGTCAAGCCCACGTCTATGACACCAAGAAAGGCTATGGACAAAATCCATGCCAAGCAAATCGCCAAGCAACCGACGTTGCAAGAACATGAACAAGCCAAGAAACAGCGTGCGGCGCTGTTGTTGTCGGGAAGCAAGTTGTCAGCTGTCAAAAAGACGCGGAACAACGCCAAGGAAGCGGTGACAGCAAACAGCACCAAAGATGAGTGCTCGGTTACCAAGACACTGAGCTTTGGTGCGAGTACACCAGCCAAAAAAGCGACACCCATGAAAAAGACAACGGCCACGCCGATGCGTGGCCTAGAAGTGAAGGAAGGGGCGAGTGCCAAGAAGACCAAGGCAACTTACAAACCGCATACCGGACCACTCCCCGCTTACACTGGCGATTCGCTCTTCACACCCAAGAAAGCCGAGCCTCGTCCAGCACCGATGGCAGTCGCTGTAATGAAGGCAACTCGTCTGGCGACACCAAATAAATCGAAGTCAGGGCAACTCGCTACAAAAGCAACTCCCGTAAAAAAGGCCAGCCCAACCAAGAAATCGCCTGCAAAGAAATCTCCATCACGAGGCAAAGAAAACGTGAATCCATCCGTCTCGTACAGCACCAAGGCTGAGTCTGCAAAGACGAGCTTGATCACCAAGAAGATGTCGGTACGTGCAACTGTGAAGGCGTCGGCAACGTCCAGAGTCTCTCCCGAGTCAAAGAAAGAAGAACGTCGTGCAAAGTTTGCACAAGATTCCAAGGAGAAGAGCACCGCGACTCGGCGACATGCGCGTGCTACGAAAGTCGTCAACACTCCAGCTGCCCCAGCCATTTCCAACTAACTTTGTTGTGCTTGAACTTTATTTGCCGTTTTCGAAGTATTAACATCTAAATCAAACCTCAGCGCATATATTCAAGACATTTCGTGACCAAATCACATGCATCTCTCCTCTCTTTCACGCGACAGTGACGCAGTAGAATTGAACACAACTACACCCGTCAGTCTCACTTCTTGTTCTTCTTCAGGGCCTCTTCGATAAAGTTTGCGACCTTGTTACCGACCATCGCAATCTTCTTAGCCTGTGCCCCTGACTTGACGACTTCACCACAGTTGATTAACTCACGTGCAGCACGCAAATATGTCACACCACGACCAGAGTCGCCTTCACTAAGTTTGCCCTCGCCGTAGTCAGTCAGGGCATCGACGACTGGCTGGTTCTCCGGACACTTGGCCTTGTGACTACGAATATCCTTCACCAACGGCGTTGGATGCCCTGGGGGATGTGGCTTGCCGTACTGTTCGTGGCTGTCATCAATTTCTTCTTCTTCCACGCCTTCATTCTCCTCCTCATTTTCGTCATAGTCGTCATCGGAGTCAGCATGACCGTGGCGCAAAATCTGATCCACTTTCTTCGCCACCTGCTTGCCAACATAACCAATCTTTTGAGCGTCACCACCCGACTTGATCTGAAAGTCGGCGTTGCGGATCTGCACGGCCGACCGTAAGTGCGAGATACCCTTGCCGCGATAACCACCACGTAGATGTGCGTCTCCATAATCGCGTAGCGCATCCACGATCTTCTGATTCTGATGCACCTTGGCAGGGTTGTCAATCAGGTCTTGGACGATGGGAGCGCGTTCGCCAGCAATACGGTGCGTTCCGGAAGTTTCGTCGTCGTGCACAATTTTGCCATGCTCCAGGATTTGATCAATCTTGTCAGCGAGATGTGAGCCGATGTAGCCAATCTGACTTTGCGCGCGAAAACCCGAGTCCACGACCACATCCGTGTCATGGATTTGCTTGGCCGCACGAAGGTGAGATGTTCCCTTGCCAGAATTACCGTACTTGAGCTGATCTTCGGCATACTCCGTAAGCACATCGACGATCTTTTGGTTTTCCTTGCGCTTCGCGGGTGTTTCACGAATCGCAGCCACAAGAGGTGGAGGAAAATGATCATAGTCACGAGTGACATTCATGTCGGGCGTCTCGTCCTTGAACTTGCCTGTCTTAAGCACTTCTTCAATCTGGGATGCCATCTTCTGTCCAATGTACCCAACTTGCATCGCATCAGCACCCGAACGAATAGGCTTCTCGTAGTCGCGAATGTAGTTAGCCGCACGCACGTGCGAGACAAACTTGCCCGTGTGTCCACGATCGAGATGAACTTGGGCATAGTCCACAAAAGCGTCTACCAGCTTTTGGTTCTCTTCGACCTTGGCGGGAGATGCTCGTGCTTCTTCAATTAGCCGAGTACGCTTGTGCGGAGGCATGTCTTCGTGTGTGGCATTCTCATCATCTTCGTTGTTGCCATTCTCAGACTCGGTGTGAGATCGTTTATTGCCACCAGCAAATCGTTTCTTCAGCACGTCAATAGCTTCCTATATTCATCAGTCAGTCTATCTGCCACAGTCATCTGAAATTGGTTGCGACATACCTCTTGTTTGCCGTTGGTTTGCTTGAGCGCGGAACTGACTTCTTGAAACGCCTCGTACGGATTCTATACAGCACAACCATTAGTGCCACTCACACGAATCCTCTCGGATCCATCGTACCTCAGGTAACGTCAATTTCTCCTTGTCGCATCGTTCGAGAAACGACGAAATCGTTTGGTGACTGTCTTGGTACTTCATGGCGCTCGTCTCGGATGACACACGTGAAACTGGGCAATCGTAGCTTGTGTCGCTCTCACGGGAAAATGACGACTGAGCCGTCACGCCGCTCCACTCGTGTCATTGTCCTCTCTCAAGGCCCTTCACAACCGCCGCATTCGCACGCCGTCGACGTGGGCTTCTCGTCCCAGACACAGCGTCCCACATCCGTTGCCCTTACTGTCGCAGCGCCAACGGCGCCATGTCCCCACCGCTCGACGGGACTCGGACGTGCAGTGGTTACCTTCAAGCGACATTGATGGAGAGATGGCCCATGGCCCATGAGCATGTTGAAGTTTCCGTTTGTTAGGTCTGTTAAGTACGCATTCTGGCGGTACCGTGTTGACTAAGTTCGTTTGTCGTTTGGACTGACGTGGAAGAGTGCATCCATGTTCTTTCCCTGGCCGTTTTTTGTTGGCACCGGAACGACATGCACCAATCATCATCCCTCACTCCTGTTCTATGAGTTTTCATTGGTCCAGCAACTGCCTATTGTTCTCTCCAGAACACCAATCCCATGCCATTCTTCGTCTGTGGTGGCTTTTCCATGAGGTTTTTTTGACATTGGTGATGAGGCACATGAAACGATAACGCTATGCTACCGTCCGCGCACACGACACAAAAGTTCACGCAAAGAAGCGGAACGAACGCAGTGTTCTTCACTTCGTCTTTTGCTTTGCGGTCGTGATCATGCACTCGGATTTGCCGCTTCTTCAGCCCCAAACGCTCAACCAACGGCGCCCAGCGGCCACCAACAGCTACGGCATGTCGACGGACGCCACGACCGCTTCGGTGCAGTCGCGACGTGCACGATCGATTGTCCAGCGCGTTGGCCCTGCGCTTGTGTATGTCGCCATTGGCTGCAGTGCGAGTTTGCTTGTACAACAGCATCTTGCGCCGTCTCCAATGAGTCCCGTCGTGACGTTTCATGCAATGGGCGATGCCATCCGGTTGAACGATGCGATTGCCATGTGCCCCAATGGATCAGCGGTCGTGGAGAAAGAAAAAGAAGAAAAACCATACAAAGATACGCATTGGTTTCTTGGTGGTCCCGACCCTGAGCTCGTGTTGTCGAGTCTTCCACCAGTCACGTCGTTAGAAGATTTACCTGCGCATTGGGATTGGCGCGATTACAATGGGACGGGTATTAGTCTCGTCACCAGCATCCAGAATCAAATGGTCCCCAAGCCCTGCGGTTCGTGTTGGGCTTTTGCGACAGCCAGTGCCTTGTCGGATCGTATTCGCATTGCACAGTTCAAGAAGACGGGCAAAGTTGGCCCAGAGGTGTTGATTACCCCACAACCACTATTGGATTGTGGAATGCGATCCTTTGGTTCATGCTCGGGTGGGGATCCACGGTATGCACACAAGTGGATCTTTGAAAATGGCATTGTGGATACGACCTGTAGTCCCTACATCGCCTCGCATCCATCGTGGATGGACTCGAAGCATTCGTGTGCTGCGAGCCAATGCCGTCACTGTACACTCGATGGATCGTGCACCGTGAATGAAAACCCCAAGAAGTATTACATCTCGGAATACGGGACGCTGAATGCAACGACATTGGCGGAATTTGAGCTCGAAGCCATGAATGAGATTTATCATCGTGGTCCGATTGTTGTGAGTATGTATTCGCATACTCCCGAATACGTCAACTATACTGGTGGCTTTGTGTTGCGGAATTCCGATAAATTTCCTGGCACGACGCATGTTGTCAATCTCATTGGGTGGGGTACCGACGACAATGGTGTCAAGTATTGGATCGTACGGAACTCGTATGGTACAAATTGGGGTGACAATGGTTTCTTCCTGGCTGAACGTGGTGTCAATACGTATAACCTCGAGAACCATGGGGCATGGGCCGTCCCTATTGTGTAGAGGCTTGCTGTTGTCGCTATGCATGTGAACATACACTTCAAGTTGGATGGATACAATAAAGCTCACATTTGTTTACAGAGATACCTGGTTAGAGTGAAGTGAATTTTGTACCCATGTTCCCACTTTAGTGTGGTAATGACAAATTACGGGTCCTCATTTTGGAGTGGATTCAAGAGCTCATTCTTTATTCTCTGGCTGGGATGAATATGAAGAGTTTGGCGTTTTATCGCGCAGCACATGAAGCCATCGTTCGCTACATTCGAGAAGTTGCCTTGCTACCAGCATTTCCATCGGCACAATCGGCATTTCGGTCCGTAGGATCCGAGACTGATGGGGACGCACAACGCATCGTGGGTCCCGTGCTTCGTGTTCTTGCCACCAATGAAATCGAGGGACAAGTCCTTCCACGGACTGAGGACGTATGGTTTGGGATACGAGCATTCTCCGGCATTACCAAGACGACTTCACCCGCACAGGCAACAGCCTTACTCGCGCAACGAATGGCGGTGATTGCACTGCTTGTACGATTGAGTGCGTCTTCCCACTTTGAATGGAGTCCAATGATGGATTGTGGAGGTGTACGACCACCTGGGGATGTGATGGATCCTTATATTAATAAAACGTTCTGGTTGAAGCTCTTGCGCGATTTAAGCGCTGGTAGCCACCATGGCATGACGTTGGAATGCAATATGGTGGCATTGAGTCGATCACTATCGCCGCGATTCTTGCTGTGTGTGGATTCGGACACGAGCAAAGTCGACTTTGGTGATCTGTTAGATCAGTTCCTCTGGGCAACGCGAACCGACAGTGGTGAGGAGAGCGACCAAACCGCATTTGACGATGTTCTCCAGGCGTGTGACCTCGCCCAGGGTCCGCTATCCGCTCGGACAATCGAGGTTGGACTCAGTTTTACCCATGGCAAGATCACACATACGACGATTGCAAAACTTTTCGATGTACTCAATCGTCTGGCATCTACCGAGCGACGCGATGATGGGATCCACTTTCGTCTCACGACATTGCGAGTAGGTCCAGAATGCTCCATTCAACCCAAGGCACTTGAGACGATCCGGGAACGATGGGGACCAGAGTATGAGCTCACAAATCTGTCCCTTGGCTCGATGGACGAAAT
>JAADWU010000561.1:0-11181 GCA_023336255.1 Pythium graminicola | reverse complement strand
TTATTGTTTCGAAGGTTTGTCGCGAAAGAGATGATCAGCATATCGAGTGGGGGACGGTGTTGGTGCATCAAGCGTGTCAGCTGTGAGCAAGGATCGAAATGGCATGAGAAGACGAGCGTTGAGTGAAGGACGATTCGGTTGCCCCGACTGTTGTGTGTTCAGAGTTCCATCCGTCTTGATTCCTGTGGGCGATGCGGCTTTCGTAGGCGATGATGTCGTGGTTGCCAAGTTTTTCTGTGTAGTGCTTCGCGATGCCGTGTAGGAAGCACGTCGTCCAGAGCGTTTGAGCTCCGAAGAGAGCGTACGATCGTCTGGTGGGTCGTCGTTCTTGTCACCGGGTCCGACTGAAACACGGGAACTATGGATACTCGACATGGACGCGGAACGCAAGAGCACCAATGGCACCACACGTGGCTGATCCTCAGCAATACTCTCGGCCTGTACACCATCCAACGTCCCTTGTGACATTCGTCGTGACAATCGACGCGTGACCGGACGCAAGTCAGGTGTACTAGATGGAACAGACGACTTCATGACGGATGTGGCTTCGGGTGACGACGGTCGTCCGAGTGAAGCAAGTCGTGTTTCGTACGTATGGACCATGTGCCGAAGTTGTTCATTGCTCGTGCGTAGCAAACGAACTTCATTGACAAGCTCCAGTAGCGTATTGGACATGTGTGTCTGTACGTGTTCAACCTGCTGAACATGATCCACCAACTTTTGAAACTCCCCAGGTTGTGGCTCTGATGGAGATTCAGTGGTTGTGGCTGATGCTGGAGGTGTTGAGGGCATCGATGGTTCATCAGGGATTATCACAACAGGAGACGGTGGTGCTGGGGGCTTGGGATCAAATGTTGGTGCTGAAGCAGTAGTTCTGCCAGAATTACCAACATGTTGCTTGTCCCGTAATTCCACGAGTTGTTCGCGTAACCGTCCCCCGATGCCAAATTTGATCGATTCATCATCTAACGGTAGATCAATTGCATTTGAAATCAACAATGCACCATGACGAGCGGATATCGCTTCCGCTTTTTCCACATCTCGTTCACCAAAGACCGATTGGACAGTGTTTATGAGTGGACACCACACATTGTTTGCTTCGTTGTTTTCCATGGTCTTGGCCAACATTTTTGCGAGTACTTGTTTGCGATCTTTGGGATGCTTGATCAACATTTGCTGAAAGTTGTGACGGTGTAGAACACACATTTCAACACACGTAAGTGCTCGGACGTTTGCCGTACGTTCATAATTCATCACCAGTGCCAATTCACCAAATGATTGGCCACGACGCAGCTTTTGCGTATACTTGGACGACTCCTCGGCGATCACACGCGCTCCTCCCAGAGAATATATACGTCCTCGATGTCCTCGACGACCTCGTCCAATTGGTGGTGATGGTAATTCATACCGAGCACTCTTTGGTATTTGCTCTTCTTCGATGTGCTCTCTATCCGCCTCTGAAAACGACGAGTCAGGTTCATCAAGAGGTTCGATGGTGCATTCCAAACTGTCTGGCCCTAGCGCCAGCTCGCACACCCCACGATTGAGCATGTAGAATTCATCGCCAACCTCCCCACGCCGCATGATATAGTCGTCTGGTAAATAGACACGTACGTGGACACTCAGCATCAATTGCTTCTGGAAATCGGGACTCCCTTCACGCCAAAATGGCACGTGCATGATCAAATCCATGTACTTGAACAGCACTACTTCCAACTCCAATGTGTGGCTCAACCCTTTCGAGAATGCAACGATCTCTCCGTCCAATGACTCGTACTCACGCCATAAATGCTCATAGTATTGGTGGATGCGTTCTCGAAGAGGAGCCGGTAATTGTAATTTGCTCATGATGGCAAAGACCGATTCCATCTTGCGTTGGTAACTCGTCGTATGTGCGTTGAAATTCGACACGAGGATCGCCACATTACCGAATATAACGGCGAGGGCAATCGATCCCATGAGAATTGCAGCCGTCGCGTAAAGATTTTGCGCCACCGATGTGGTGGTCACGCCTTGGCCTTGGAGCATTTGCAAAACGTCGTAGAAAGACGCAACATACTCTCCGAGTGGTGATCCTCGCATTGGAATCGCGATATTAAGCAGTCGCCATCCACAGGCGAGGTAATGAGCAATGAGAATGATGCACACGATGATCCACGCGATACGAAGCAAATGTGAGTAGCGTGAATACAAGAGCCACTCGAACAAACTTCGCTCTGGACTATCGAGTAGCGCAATCCACAAGGACCGAGCCAAACGAACAAGGTGAACGACGCGTTGACTACGAACCGCAATGTCGAATGCAATGTTTAACCACTTGGATGTAACCGAGGTACTGTTGGTAGCCATGATGATAAAGTCCACAGGAATCGAAGACAACAAATCGGGCAAAAACCATCCACGTACATAATGACGAGCAATCTGACGCCGCGATGTAATCAATTGATTGCGTTTGCCGTAAAATGCCGTGTTGAACATGAGTACAAAGTCGATAATGAGTACGAATTCTACCACCACTTCGACGTCCACTCTTTGGTGCCTTACGTCTGGAAGAAAGGCTGTCTCGAGTGGAAACATCACCAAGTGTGCAATGAACGCAAGCATCAAAATCGCAAGTCGAATTCGGGAGAACGTTGACGATGGTGAAATCGGCTGGGCTAGCGTGTTGATATTGCGGCGCATTCGACGCGTCCATGAAACTAGCCACCAATACAGTGAGAAACGACTTGAGCGGTTGATTGCCATACTCTTGATACTATCCGTGCCTTCATGTGTCGACATTGCGGCCGAATGCATGTCTCCTCGTGTACCAAGATCCGTAAACGTATACGCCTTTTCATGTTGGGAAAACCGTAGACCCAATGGAGGGACATTCAGTCGCGACGACGCGTAGCTATGGTTGTGATCATCACCATTCTCTACCGCGGAATGTTCATCCGAATGTTCGCGAGATGTTACCCGGCGAAAAGTCGACATACCCCCAGTAGGTGCAACAACTGGCGCTGAAATGGCGGTAATAGACGCCGATGATGGCGTTCGAGTCACGCGTCTTATCTGAAATCGTTCCATCATCTCCGCATACCGTCTACCTTTCGAGTCAGCGCTTTCGGTAGGGATCCCAGAAATACTTGCTCGTGCTCCACGCTTGCGCATCGCCTCAACCACAACATCCGGGAGACTTTGCCTGCGAACATTGGTATCCGACTGGAGTTCAGTCTCATCAAGCGATTTCCGCATCGGTTCCTGAGGAATAGCATCAAAGCCACCATTAAGACTCGCCACGGTGTGGGGCGCACCCGATATGTCTGAATATCGCCGGCGATAGGTTTGTCGCGCATCGACTGGAGCTTGAAAATGCTGGAGACGCGAGTGTCCATTACTCGCTGCATCATCCACTCTCCCCGATATCGGGGAGTCGCCTTGTGTCGTCATGTCTTTCTCGAGAAACTGGTTCACCCGGTTCTCGCAGTTCACGTTGCCTGGTCGCCAACCGCCAGCTCCCAGTTTGGGCCTGAGTGTTGTCTATTCTTGTGGCGAAACTCGGGTTGATATAATTATCACCAAATAAAACAACTTGTTCCGTCGCCATCCACACTTGATTATGAAAAACTTTTGTGAGGACTCTTGTGACGACACCATAGAGGTGTCGCTACTTTTTTGCTATGGGTCCCGGACCGGGCCCCAATACAAAAATAGACTTTTTGTGACTGGGCTGCGCTACCTTTTACGATGATTAGGGATACTTAAGTATTAGGCCGCCTTAAAACATATTATTTTGATGGGCCAGGGGTTGCTGTTGGTGGTGATTTAACGCATTCTAAGACCTCCTGATACTAGGACGATATGGCATTTTAAGACACTTTAACACCATCCACAAAGACACATTAACGAATTCTAAGACATTCTAATACTGCCTCGATCCTTTTCGTAACCCTATTATACAATTAGGCAGTTTAGACACCTGTCGACACCCAGGTTTTCTCTTGGGACCCAGTGATAAAAGTGTGATCTATTGATACTAATTAACATTTTCTAATACTTTTGGTCCGGACCAGTCGTGACCCGGCCATTGACACCAAAGAGATCCATTGTTCAGACTTTGAACCGTAGAAAATACTATGCGTCGTCGACGAGTATGACGAGTATCGATAAGCCATCACACCCGAAAGGAACTGATGTGAGCACGTACAACCCTTTTAAGGTCCCTAATATCAAAATCTCTCAAACATACATGTGTCATTAGCGCCAGAAAGCAAATTCCCCATCACTCAGATCACTCATCAGGTCAATCCAGTATTCTAGATCCTAATCGAATGTTCCAAGTGAAAAAGTTGATCGGCGTATGGTGTGGAACTCGTTGGTGGTGGTTCGGGTGCGAGAAAAACTCTCAATGGGGACAAGAGTGATGGTCTCCGGACCAGTTGATTTTGTGGAGAAATACGAAGATATTGGGTCTGTCGATGGGTTGGCGATACCTCTTGGCCACGGGTGCTCTGCTCCGCGTCCTCGTGCGGATTTTCATTCCTGTGAGAAGACAAGTCGTTCATTGAGCTTTGGGAACGCAAATTCGTAGACATGGCCGCAGATCCTTGAAACGAAGCTCGACGGACACGGAGGTTGGGACGAACTGGTAATACAACGACGGTAGGCTTTGGCGAAGCCATAGTCAAGGCGTCCGTTGCATTACGATCCACGAGATGCGAATCCTCCCTTGAAGCATGCTCTTTCGCATTGATCGATCCATTTTGTACGTTTACTTGGTGGTCGGATGGAGTGTCTCGCGCTCGAGTTTGTTTCAAGACCAATACGATCCGGTTGCGAGTGAAGCTGTTCCGAGGTATCAAATTGCTCTGGGGTTGGTGAATCAAGGTTTGAATGCGGGTGCACCCTTGCATCGTGTGCATTGGCACACACACTCGTCGCAATTCGCGTACTTCTTCATGCTTATCTTGTAATCACTGGGTTTGTGTCGCCTCTAACTTTTCAATGCGATCCATCACTTCGCGCAACCTGAGTCGGCTATCGTCATTCTTGTGGTCGGTATTCATTGTGGCATTAACATGTGAGTTGTTGGTGCTTGCATGATCGTTCTTCTCTGACCCACCCAGTATACTCCGAAGCTGCGCTTGCACTGATGGTCCGATACCAAACTTGATCGAGTCATCGTCTTGCTGTTCCCCCATCGCAGCTGCAATCATCAACGCAGCGTGCATCACAGAGAGACGTGTATGACCCTGAACAGGTAGAGCATCTTGTACCATAGCTCGTAATGGGCACGGAACACTGTGTACCTTGTTGCTTTCCATCACGCGTGTGATCAAAGCAGTGATGACCGATTTGCGACCATGTGTGTGCTTCACAAAGATTTTCTGGACGTCCTCGCGCTTTAAGACACACATCTCAACGTACGACAGAGCTCGTACGTTGGCCGTGCGTTCATAATTCATCAACAAAGCGAGTTCTCTAAACATTTGACCACGTCGAAGGATACTGGTCTGGCTCACTGTAGCCAGCATCCCTGGCCGATGTTACGGGAGCTTGAACTTTGTCATAGCAGTCCTTACGAGCAGTCAAGCAAGCTTCACTGACGCGACCAGTTTGAATGTTGCCCGCAGCACTATCACTCCCATCACATTCTTCGTCCAGAGGTTCACATGTTGTCGTCTCGAGACTGTCTGGACCCAAAACCAACTCGCAGATATCACGATTGAGCATGTAGAACTCGTCCCCAACTTCCCCACGACGAATGATATAATCATCCGGCAAATACACTCGCACGTGCAGACTCAACATCAACTGCTTTTGAAAATCTGGACTCCCGTCTCGCCAAAATGGAACGTGCATGATCAAATCCATGTACTTGAACAGCACCACCTCCAGCTCTAGTGTGTGGCTTAATCCTTTCGAGAACGCAACGATCTCCCCGTCCAGTGACTCGTACTCACGCCATAAATGCTCGTAATACTGATGAATGCGTTCCCGTAATGGCACTGGCAATTGTAACTTGCTCATGATTGCAAAGACGGACTCCATTTTGCGTTGGTAGCTCGTAGTGTTGGCATTAAAGTTGGCAACAAGAATGCCAACATTTCCAAACACGATCGCAAGGAGGAGTGATCCAATAAGCGTTGCAACCGCAGCAAAGATGCTCTGTGGTAGACTTGTTGTTGGTACACCTTGGCCTTGGAGAAGTTGGAGCACAATATAGTAACAAGAAATGTAATCGTCGAGGATATTAAATGTTCCGCTGGTTGCATCGAGAAGCTTCCAGCAGCAAGCCATATAGTGAGCAACAACAACAAGGGTACCAATGACCCAGGCGATTCGAAGCAAATGTGAATTGCGTGGGTAGAATAGCCACGTCAGCACGTTTTTCTCGGATCGATCAAGTCGGAGGGACAAAACGAAACGAATCACACGAATCGTGTGGCATACACGAGGCGTTTGGCCAAGGAGATCGTAGAGAAAGTGGAGAAAGTGGAGAAAGTTGGACTGAGCTGTACTGGTATGTCTACTCTCGACGATCCACTCAACTGGTATCGATGATATCATGTCGATAAGAAACCACCCAGTGATGTACTGACGAGCGATTTGTCTTCGATCCGAAACTAGTTGCCCTCGCTTGTCAACATATGCTGTGTTGAACATCAGCACAAAATCCAGAAAGAAGACCAGCTCTACAGCCATCTCAATCGATGAATTGATGGCAGATGTCCCGAAAGCTGTCTCCAGTGGAAAATCAATGATGTGGACGGCGAGAGCAACAACCATAATGAGTTGCCGCGCACGAAAACTGTCGGATAGAGGTGACATTGGTTGTGTGAATGCTTTGAACATGAGCATGACGTGCTGGATCAATGTTGTTCGTTCAACAGTTTCACGATGTCTTAACGTGGACATCGATGTTTATGACTTTGATTCGAGCGATGGCTGTGTACCATCGTTGGATCATGATCTTGAGATTGTAGCATATCCCCAAATCGAGAAACCCCGTGGTCGAGTATGAAAAGTGAGTGTGCGTTGACACTTGAAGCATTTTCTGACCGCTTCATAGGTGCTAGACTTGTAGTACTCTTGGGAATAGCGTTTTTGTGCTGCTCAACCAAAGAATCTCGAACTTTGGCCTTAGCGTCCGAGGCTGAGCGGCGAAGCTGGCGAATCTGAAACCGTTCCACAAGTTCAGCATGCTTTTTGTCTTTGCGTTCTTCTGCTTGATCGACGGAGACTGAAGTAGCTGAAGATCGAAGAGACGTACGACGAGAGTATTCAGGCGTTGGTGAGTAATTTGGGTGACGATCTTCGCGTTCTTGACGAACTTGTGCACCATCCGATGGACTCGACGCGTTTTCTGGAACTGACTGCACAATGATCGAGCTGGATGGACTTTCAGATACCATAGTGCGACTGTTTGGGGGCTGCACAGCTTCCCGATCGGAATGCGGCAGGGAACTGAGTACACCGTCCGAGGTAAGCACGCGACTACTTCGACGTTGGATAACTTCGTGACCAGACTCTTCTTGTCGACTTGCAGTCCGTCGCTTGAATCCCCCGGAGTTATGTCGATGGAAAGACCGATCTTTTGCAACAGTAGAGTCCGTGATACCACTAGAAACTCTTGGTTGGGACGTCATTTCATCTTGCGCATTGATAACATCGTTGCCTTGGTGAGTGGGCATCTTTGAGGCTTCCTTAGCCGAAGGAAATTTGTTTGCTGGAAATTTACTTGGACAAAAGCACACTCGGTGGGTCTTCCGTTGTTCTGATCGCTTTTTGTTGTTGTGGCTGTTCCAGATTGGACAGATCCAGTACGCTTTTTCGCTCAGTCGAGCCTGGTGGCATTGCATTTGGCATGATAAATTTAGCATCCGGAGAGCAAACTATCTCAACTCCAGAAACGACTATCACGACTCCCTCCAGACTTCATTCTGTGCTGAGTCGAGCAGCCAAATGTTCTCATCAATGACATACCGACGGTGAGGATGGTATGAGTACTGGTAGACATGACGATTCACAGTTCTCGCTCTGCATCCTCAACACTCAACTCGCTCTCGTCTACGGTATAAAGTCGGACGCAATCACGAAAGCACAGTCCGTATTGCTCGATAAGGTTGGCTGAGGACACACTGGCCGCCGCATTCCAACGATACCCGTCTCGATTGACGTCTCTAGATCGATTGCATTGGATGCTGAAACGGTTCATTGCTCGTCTAGTCACCAAGTTGATATTCTGTCATGTTGGACACACTATGTACGACAATCCCAGACGAACACGAACGTATTACGAGATCATCGTGTGGTGCGTTTGTGGTACAGCTTTGTGGGCTTTGTCGTTCTTGTTCGGCTGCTGTGACGATACTGTATTGTCAAGTTGTATGAATTTGTTGTTAGGAACTGATATCAACCACGATAAAACAGTCTACATTTGAAATATTCATCAACTATACAACCTTCTTTTGTAAAATGACAGGACAACTTCAACTCAGGATTTGGAGATCAGTAAAGAGTTCACGAACACTGGGAGGTCTCTCTGACGGCACAATCCGTAACAAACGCTCCAGTAGTGTGATCGTAGGCGAGGAAATCTCATGATCCAATCGCCAGTGTTTGAGAATCCCCATAACACCGATTTTCTCAAGAGCACGATACAGTGGATCGGCTGGGGACGCAGTCTCCACCAATGGTGAACCCGTAAGAAGAATAAAGAGCACGATCCCAAGTGACCATAGGTCAGCTTTTTTGGCATCGTAAGGAACATCTGCGACGACCTCGGGTGCCATATAGTACAGCTTCCCCACACGACCGGTGCTTAGTCGGTCTTGGTCTGTGAACGTGCTCAATCCAAAATCACAGAGCTTGATCTGTCCGTCTATACCGACGAGCATATTCTCCAGGGATAAATCGCGATGTGCAATGTCACGATCGTGGAGAAAAATCACTCCCTGGATGATTTGACGCCAGAGCTGCAAGGCCTCTGGCTCGGGCAAACGAGGATCATTCCGAGCATCTAGCATGGTATGCAAATCACCTCGAGGACATGCCTCCATCACGAGAAAGAGTGAATCGTCTTGTACAAATGCAGATTCGTACGTGATGATGTGAGATGTGTGGGTGTCACGAAGTCGCTCAGCCACGAGGAGTTCTTGTTTAGCCTCAGGATGATCAACTGGAACCACTTTTACTACAACTTGACGATGTTGGACCGGGTCCGTGGCGAGAAAGATGTTTGAACTGAGTCCGTCAACAAGTTTCTGGTTCACCACCAGATTTGTTTTCATCGTCAATGTGTTGGTGCCCATGATCGTGTGTGGATGGGAGGAAGAGAATGTGAATATGAGCACAATGATCATCGAACGAATGGATGCGACACGAAGACTTGTGGCCTTACCTTCCAGAACGTGACCATTCATTTACTGATTACTTCTCAAAGAAGGTCGTGGATAGGATTCTAGAAATCCACACACACGATTTGAGTATGGTGAGAAAAGTTGGAATGAGATCATCAACGACCGTTACAACCGAATCCGATTGGGTTCCGTCACACGACCACATGTGCACAAGAAGTACCGATGGCTCGGCGAACCGGAAAAGAAACTTCGACTGACTTCAGTAGGCATCGATGTACTTCTTTTTCTTCATGTTTGTGTTCAGTGGTCCCTTGTTCGATAGTAATTTGCGAGGTGAGCGTCTTTTTTTGTGTCACGTGCGCTGAGCTCAAAAGCTGGCGTGGCTCACTGTGACACATTCTTGTCGCTGAAATGAAGCGGCACTCGCTTCATCATGACATACTCCACATTACGATGGCTCTCCATTGAGTTACCTCGTGCTCTTGACGTTCTGACAAACTACTCTGATCGGTCCAGACATCGAAAGATCCAATTCTAGTTGTGAGTACGGTGGAAAAACCTTCAATACGAATGAATTGGAACGCAGAGATGAAGTGAGGGGATTGCACGATCCATGGAATGCGTCGTTTTCCGATTGCTCTGTTTATGCCCAGGATGGAACGTTGTGGCTACAAAACCGGTGATGAAACGGTAGATTTACCGGTATTGTGCTTTGAAAGGTCACATGGCTACATTGTGGATGACCGAGATCAGGTGGATCGTATTGAGTTGAAGCTGCAAGAAACAAGCCTAGTATGCCATGGAATGGATTGTCGTATAGCCCTATCTTTTCCCAACATCACTGAATTTTTGTTCTGAAGCTTCGCGTTTCGAAAGACGGAGGATAGATAGGGATCCTTCGTTCGAGGGTTGACGCGACATGGACTTGATCGACCTGGCGACGAAATTGGCTGATTTCTTTTGATCCACCATGAGCAATGCCGATGTATGAACAAACAATCGTTTCCATGCTTCTTCGATTTCAGGAGTCCATGCACGACCCGACGTTTTCTCCATGGCGTAAAACAACGCTTCAGCCAACGGATTGAAATGTTCCAACTTGACACCTACTTGAAGATGGGTTTTGGTAAGTCGTGCCATGGTTGCGGCGCCATCGGATGCGGCTAAAATCGATCGCATCCCAGCACTAATATGCACGAGGACACGACCACGTACTTGAAGGGACGAGCGAAAGATAAACATAATCTCCGGGGAATGTGCTTCCAAGTAAGTGTAAAACTCATTGAAAAGATCCCGCAACGCGGATGATTGCTTGCTTTCTTTGCCCCAACTGTTTTGGGATCGTTTTGACGCCGTGGACGTGGCGCCTTCTTTGTAAATCGCATTCCAATGGTTGGCCGCAATCATGAGATGCGCTGAGGTCGAATATTCGTAGATGGGGATACAAGGAAGGTATTTCTTGATCAGTTGACGTTGTTCGCGGTTAAAACGTTTACCACGATGACGTTTGATGGTGATCAGACTCATCAATATGGACCGACGGCGCCGAGGTCGGTCGGCTGGGAGTGTGGCCGCGACGGGTGGACCCGGTACGACCGAGATGTGCGAGTGCGTGCACCCCATGAGAAGCCTCAGAGCTGGCGGGTTCGCGACTACGAGGCGTCACGTACAATCAAGAAGAGGGGGTTGAAAATGACCTTGAGGCAATTGACAGGGTTAGTTGCATTTTGATTGTCATCTGGATGGGAGTGGTGGACGGCGAACAGGCCTTGAGGACGAGCATATGAGTGCGTGGCTTTCGCGTTGGTGCTTTCTATGCTCAACAGAACGATCAGAG
>JAADWU010000560.1:0-11207 GCA_023336255.1 Pythium graminicola | reverse complement strand
CCAACTTCCACATTGAGCAAACATCTTTTCATGGCACCGGGAGTACTAGTATTTTCCTCACTTTGCTTATTGCCATGTTGTCTTCGCATCGTTTCCTCCGCTCCTTGTATGCGACTGTCCCGTCTACGCGCCGTGCCTTTGCGTCGGCCTCAACGGCATTGTCGAGTCTAAAAGGTGGTAATTTTCTCTCGACCGCGCAACTCTCCAGTGCGGAATTTCAAGGTCTTGTCGATCAAGCCATTGCCTACAAAGCTCTGTATTCCAATCCAGTCACCAAAGCCACGGCGCCCAAGCCACTCACGGGGGAAATATGCTCGATGATTTTTCAAAAACGAAGTACGCGGACCCGTATTTCCAGTGAAGTGGGGTTTCATTTGTTGGGTGGCAAAGCATTGTTTCTCTCATCGGATGATATTCAATTGGGCGTGAATGAATCCCTCAAAGATACGGCATTGGTCCTTTCCCGATTCAATTCGGTGATTCTAGCGCGTGTATATGCACAAGCCGACGTGGAAGAACTGGCCACGCTTGCCAGTGTCCCTGTGATCAATGCTTTGTCGGATATGTACCATCCCTTACAAGCCCTGGCGGATTATATGACGGTGAAAGAACATTTTGGACGACTTGATGACTTGACCTTTGCATGGGTTGGTGATGGCAACAATGTCTTGCATGATTACATGCTGGCTGCTCCGAAAGTTGGGGCAAACGTTCGGATTGCTACACCAGTGGGGTATGAACCGGATGCCGGTGTGGTCGCCGAGACCCAACGACTTGCCAAGGTATCGTAACTGAGGGATAGAATAGTGGGAATGTCGAGCTCATGAATCGTTTTATGTATCTATAGGAACATGGTACGTCGGTGTTTTTGACGACGGATCCAATTGAAGCCGTCAAAGGAGCAAACGTGGTGTCGACCGATACGTGGATTAGTATGGGCCAAGAAGACGAGAAGAAAGAACGTCTTGCTAGCTTTGCAGGATACCAAGTGACCAACAAGATGCTAGAACATGCGGCATCGGATCACATTTTCCTTCATTGCCTACCACGTCACTCGGAAGAAGTAGATGATGATGTGTTTTACTCGTCCAAGTCACTCGTGTTTGACGAGGCAGAGAACCGATTGTGGACGGTCATGGCCGTATATGCGGCGTTGCTCGGCAAGTTCTAGGCATACTTGATAAGCGTGGCTTGTTCCAACTGATGGAATCGAAATATCGAAGCTTTTCGATTCACTTGAGATGCCAAAATGTTTGTGTGTTCTGATCAGGGGTCGCTTCGTTGTGAAGAGTCGACTTTAAAGTTGGTGGGTCGTGAAAGGTCGGGTGTTTCATGGGTGGTGTTGAGGAGGCGTTTGTGTAGGGTCGAAGACGGAGGATTTCGAAGAGACCCTGAGCTTTACAGTTTCTCGTCAGCCGCTTGAAGGAGCAGCAGCGCGAGGAAAACACCATCGGTCTCAACAACCCAAACAGCCAAGAGGAACAGAAAGCACGCAAAAGCATCGGGAACGGAACTGGTCGTAATGGGGGACGAGGCCACGGCTGCCAAGAAAGAGCCCAATCCGTTGCAGTACATTGAGCGGCGTGTTGCAACGGCATTTGCGGGCTTGCAAGGTGCGAAATTTACGGCAAAGTACGCGACCGAAGCAAATGAAGCTTGTATCAAAGAATTTCTTGAGAATGAAGACGTCATTACGCTCATATTTGCCGGCGACAATATGATTGCGTCGATTAAAATGCCTCCATCCTTGCCGCGTGGCAAGACCATTTGTTTTACCAAGTACCACAAGACTGTGATCACGAGCAAGAATGTGCATACTGACATTATGTTGAACGAACTCACAAACTCAAGTATTGAATACTTGGAGAAATTGGTCTCGGAGATCTATTTGCCATTGTTTTCCAATCCCGCAAACCAGGAAGGATGGGGTGAAGTCGCATCCAAAGAGATTGTGGACAAGTTCCATTCGTACATGGCGTCTGTCTCGATCATTAGTGGTGCCACGAAAGGCGAGACGTGTTTGCCATTGCCTCCAGTCGATGGTAATGCAACAAATCTGAGCAACAAGATTTCACTTTTGGAAGGATCGATTGTGACGTGGACCAAGCAAATCAAGAATGTGCTGAAGCAGGACCCAGAAGATTTGCTCAAGCAAGGTCTTCACCCCACACCGGATTCGGAAATCGAATTCTGGAAGCTGAAAGCTGCCAACTTGAACTCAATCTTTGAGCAATTGCAATCCAAAAAAGTGCGCAAGATCTTGACGGCATTGGATCGATCCAAGTCGACCTACTGCACAACATTTGCACGTCTATGTAAAGAAGTGTTCACGGCCCGCATTGAAGCAAACGATAATATGAAATATCTCCGCACACTGGAAGAGTGGTTCATTCGTCTCAATAATGACGAAGATTTTCCGAGTCTCACCGAGTTGTTCAAGCCCATGCTGCACATTATTTTGTTGATTTGGAAAAACTCCAAGCACTACAATACGCCAGCACGGTTGGTCGTGCTCATGCGTGAGATTTGCAACTCGCTTATCAATCAAGCACGAAAATACCTCAGCGGTGAACTCATTTTCGCACTGATTGACCAAGATGAAGCCGGTCAGGCGGTTGAGCAGCTCAAGACGACGCTTCAAGTGTGCAGTGCGTTCAAGTCGACGTACTTTGACTACAAAGCCACCGCAAACGCCGAGTGTCCCTCCAACCCTTGGCGAATTCAAGGGAATGCGCTATTTGTGCGATTGGATTCGTTCTTGGAGCGATGTCACGACATCCTTGATCTCACGCAGACGATCGTCCAGTTTAGTAAACTCTCGAAGATCGAAGTGGGGGGTACCAAGGGCAAGACGCTCACATTGAGTGTGCAACAGATCCATACGGACTTTACTGAAGCCGTCAATGCGTTCAAACGTGTCTCGGGTGATATCATGGACGTTGGTGCCTCCAAGTTTGATGACAACTTCTACGAGTTTCGTTGCAAGATCAAAGAACTCGAACGCCGTTTGGGTTCAGTGCTCACGCAAGGTTTTGATGATTGTTCGACGATCTTTGGACGATTCAAGCTTCTTGATTCGTTCGAAGGGCTTTTGAATCGACCCATCATTCAAGACGAGTTGGAGAAGAAGCACGTCGCACTTGTACAGAGCTATGGGCAAGATCTAAAGCTTGTACAGGAACTATTCCTCCACAGCCGCGATGCGCCACCGATCAGCTGGAACTTGCCACCAGTGGCTGGGGCCCTAACGTGGTGTCGTGGTTTGATGGAACGTATTGAGCATCCAATGAAGAAGCTCAAAGAGCTCAATCAAAACGTTATGGAACGGGAAGAGGCCAAAGAAGTGTATAAGGTGTATGGCACAATCATTGCGTCTTTGCAGGAATACGAGAACCAAAAGGTCGAAGAATGGAGTCGTGACGTAGAAGGATCGTCGCAAGCCAAGCTCAAGAATCCCGTGTTGGTACGTCACCCACAAACACGTTGTCTTCGAGTCAACTTTGACCCGGCGTTGGAGAAATTGCTTCGTGAAATCAAGTACTTGCGTCTTCTAAACATCGAAGTTCCGCAATCGGCACTCCAGATCTCGTCCAAAGAGGAGACGTATCGCAAATACCGTGGGGAGTTGTCTCGTATTGTCGAGCCGTACAATGCCATGATCGAAGGTCTTCATCCGCTCGAAGAGCCACTCGTGCGACGTCACATCAACAATATCGATTCCTGTGTTGGACGTGGTATCGATGAGCTCAACTGGAAGAGCAATGGTATTGATACATTCATTGAGGAGTGCCGCAAGGCTGTGGAAGGCGCCAATGAAATTGTCACCAACCTCAAGGAAAACCTCAACACCATCCAAGAGACGCTTGGTGCGTGGAACGCGCCATTGTTGGAGCGTCAGGCCAAGCCCGTTGCTGTCAGCGAACACGAAAAGCTTCACAAGAGCTACATCATCCAGCGAACGCTCAAGATTCGCGAAGGTGCGGCCGAAATTCATCGCCGCTTGAAGCAATCGAACCACGGCATTGTGGGTGTCAACTCGGCGCAGTGGAAAGCGTATGTTGACTATGTCAACAATATTGTGGTCACCGGCGTGGCACGCGTGATTTGTTCCTCACTCGAGTTTTTGGCAAAACAGTTGGACCCGAATGCCGCGGCCAATGCCGCCGCAGCGGCGGCAGCAGCAGCAGCTGCTGCTGCAGACAGTGGTATCAGTGGTGGTGGTGGTAAACCGAAGAAAGAAGCTGAGCGTCTGCCAATGCTGGAGATCAAGCTGGATCTCATTGCAAATCGTGTCCAATTCAACCCAAGCATTGGTGAGAACAATGGTAAAGGCTTGCGTGATACAATTCAAATGTGGATCAACTCGTTCTTCAATATTGCAACGGCAGTGAAACGTTTGGACTCGGACGGTGGTGGCACGTACTTGAAGGAAATGCACTCGGATATGATGATCTGTATGCACCTTGCAACGATCAGTGACTATTTGCAAGAGAATGAAGATATGCTTGCGGCTTTCAAGAAGAAATACGATCAATACTCGTATCTATGGGAATCCGATATGGCTGCCCAGTTTCAAGAGTTTTTAGCTGGTGGTGCTAAGTATACGAGTACCAGTGGTGCAGAGATGCTCGATCTGGACAAGTTTAATGTCGAAATTACCAAGTACGAGCAAGTTGCAAGTGAAATTGAAGCCCTCACGACACCGACAGATGTTGGTTGGCTCCGTGTCAATTCGCAACCGATCAAGACGGCAATGCTCACATGGGTGAGCAAGTGGATTTATCAATACACGACGTACTTGCATGAGCACGTCGTGAACAAACTCCGTGGTCTTCATGGATTCATGGATACAGTTGTCAAAGGGCTCGATGAACAAGTCGTGGAGAAGAACAAAGAAGCTTTGATGCGTGTGATGACCCACATTCGTGACGTCCGCAAACAAATGGATTCAACCAATGAGATCTTTGATCCACTTCGAGATGCAGTACACTTGCTCAAGTCCCACGGCATCAATGTCGACGATACAAAAATTGCGGATCATGCAATTCAAGATTACTTGGAAGCCGCACCAATGCAATGGGAAGGAATTGTTAACAAGACCTTCAAAAAGAAAGAAGAGATCATGCCTTTACAAATGCAAGAAGTCGAATCAATCAAAGAAGATCTCGAGTCGTTTTACTTGGAAATGCGCAAATTCCGAAACGAATTCCGATCGCATGCACCGTTTAGTTTCCAAGGAGCACCCGATGATGCCTACACTCAAATGAACCAGTTTGCAAGTGCTCTACATGAAAAAATGAAGCAAGCGAAGCAATTCAATGAGCTTGAAGAACTGTTTGAATTGCAAGTATCCAAGTACCAAGAGACCGCAGATACTCTGTACGAATTGCAACAGCTCAAGAAATGTTGGGATCTGAAAGATCTTGTGCTTCAAACCTTTGATGACTGGAAGACCACATTGTGGGCAAAAATCCAAACGGATACGTTCGAGACGTATACACGTGCGTTTATGAAACAACTCAAGATGGAAGCGAGCGAACACCAGATTATCAAGGGATGGCAAGTCTACAAAGACACGGAACAACTCGTCAAGAACATGACGTCTGTGTTGCCATTGATCAATGACTTGCATTCGGAAGCCATGCAAGACCGTCACTGGAAAGCATTGTCGAACATTTGTCATGTCAAAGCCATTGAACCGAAAGATCCCAAGTTTTGTTTTGCAGATTTACTCAAGTTGCAGCTTCATACACACGTGGATGATGTGGGGGAGATTGTGGAGACGGCCAACAAGGAGCAAAAGATTGAGAAAAAGCTTACAATGATTGAAGAGTTGTGGAAACGACTGACCCTCGAGTATGTGCCGCACAAAGATTCAGGAACCTACGTGGTCAAGCCATCGGAAGAAGTCGTTGAGTCTCTCGAAAGCAATCAACTGGAGTTGCAGACCATGGTTGGAATGGGTAAATTCGTCGAGTTTTTCAAAGACCGAGTACTTGCTTCCCAAAAGACACTCGGACATGTCGAAGAAGTCTTGAAAGAATGGGTCTCGGTCTCCAAACAATGGGCATCGTTGGAAAGCATTTTCTTGAGTTCACCGGATATTCGAAACCAATTGCCTGATGATACGAGAACATTCGAATCAATTGATTCGAATTTTAAAGATTTGATGAAGAATGCGGTCTTGGAACCAAGTGTTGTGATGGCATGTTCGGTTGACAATCGATTGGAATCCCTCAAAGAAATGACAACCATGTTGGAAAAATGTCAAAAATCACTGAACGAATACCTCGACAAGAAAAAAAAGATTTTCCCACGGTTCTACTTTGTCTCGAACGTTGCATTGCTCGAGATCTTGTCCAATGGCAACAATCCCAAGAAAATCATGCCGTTTCTGGGGGATTGCTACGATTCATTGTGTAATTTGATCTTTGACGAGGGTTCTGCCAACACGGCACATACAATGATTGCCAAGGATCGGGAAAGTGTCCGTTTGCCCAAGCAATTTGTCATGGCTGGTGCCGTCGAGTGCTGGTTAAACGATCTCACGGAAGCTATGCGTTACTGTATTCGAAAAGAAATGCATGACTCGATTGAGACGGCCGCGAATTGGGATGTGGAGAAACCACGTCACCAGTGGCTGTTTGACTACCCAGCACAGGTGGTCCTCAACGCCACTCAGATTTACTGGACGGAAGAGACGGAACTTGCGCTTGAAGAATATGAAAATGGCCAAGAAGATTCGGTCAAGCGATACTTGCAAGTCTGCAATGCACGTCTGGAACAGCTCATCAATCTGGTCTTGGGGGAATTGACATCAGCCGATCGTTGCAAGATCATTGCATTGATTACCCTGGATGTACACTCACGGGATGTCGTAAAGAAACTCGTGGATGAAAAAGTCGAAGGTCCATTGAGTTTCTTGTGGCAGCAACAATTGCGCTTTATTTGGCGTCAAGAAAACTACGATGTTGATATCCGGATTACGGATTTTCGTTCGAAATATTCGTACGAGTGGATCGGAAACACAGGTCGTTTGGTGATCACGCCACTTACGGATCGTTGTTATATCACGTTGACGATGGCATTACGATTGTTCCTTGGTGGTGCACCAGCAGGTCCGGCCGGTACGGGGAAGACCGAGACCACAAAAGATCTAGCGCGTGCGATGGCACTCTGTTGCTACGTCTTCAACTGTTCGGATCAAATGAACTACCAGACCATGGCGGATATCTTTCGTGGTTTGTGTCAGACCGGCACATGGGGATGTTTCGATGAGTTTAATCGCATCAATATCGAAGTGCTCAGTGTCGTCGCAACGCAGGTCAAGTGTGTCCAAGATGCAATTGTTCACAATGCTATTCCAGCGAACCGTGAGCAAAAGTATCAGCATTTACCAGCCGGGACACCACCCGTTGTTGTCGGTGAATTTGAGTTCATGGGGGCATCGGATCGCATCACATTGATTCCGACATGTGGTTTCTTTATCACCATGAACCCAGGGTATGCAGGTCGAACAGAACTCCCCGAGAACCTCAAGGTCTTGTTCCGTTCGTGTGCCATGATTCGTCCAGATTTACGTCCAATTTGTGAGAATATGCTCATGTCGGAAGGTTTCCAGACCGCACGAACGCTTGCCATCAAGTTTGTGACACTGTATCAATTGAGTTCCGAGTTGTTGTCCAAGCAATTTCACTACGATTGGGGTCTTCGCGCAGTCAAGTCGGTGCTTCGTGTCGCTGGTATTCTCAAACGTGCAGAACCCGATGTGGAAGAAGACAAAATCCTTATGCGTGCGCTACGTGACTTTAACACACCCAAGATTCCTCACAACGACACCCCCATTTTCTTGCGTCTCATTGCTGATTTGTTCATTGGGGTCGAAGTCCCTTCCAAAGTCAATGCAACACTGCGTGAAAAATGTGTGGTTGTCTGTAAAGCCAACAATCTGCAGCACGATGATTCGTTCATTCTCAAAGTATGTCAGCTTCAAGAACTCATTGATGTACGTCACTCAGTCATGTTGCTTGGTCCAGCGGGATGTGCGAAAACGACAACATGGCAGGCATTGAGTAAATGCTGGAACTTGGGTAAAGAGAAGAAGATTTGTGTCTACGAGACGCTCAACCCCAAGGCCGTGACGAGTGATGAATTGTATGGGTACATGACACTCTCGAAAGATTGGAAAGACGGTGTGTTGTCGATCATCATGCGTGGGATGTCCAAGAACTATGCCGAGCAAGGCTTCTACGAGTCGCAAACGTACAAATGGGTTGTACTTGATGGGGATATTGATGCGGTCTGGATCGAGTCCATGAATACAGTCATGGACGACAACAAGGTCTTGACACTCGTGTCGAACGAACGAATTCCACTAAGTGATGCTATGCGTATGGTGTTTGAGATCAACTCGCTCAAGAATGCGACACCCGCCACAGTCTCTCGGGCTGGTATTCTCTTTATCAATGAGACTGATATCGGTTGGCGTCCGTTCATGGAGTCGTGGGTTGCCAAGCGAGAAGAAGAAGTCGAACGCACGTACTTGCCAAGTTTGTTTGATCGATACATTGACACGACGTATGATTTGATGCGCAAAGGATACAAACAAGTCGCCCCCGTACGTCTCATCAATCAAGTATCGACAGTATGCTATTTGCTCGAAGGTTTGCTTGGGCACGTGCCCCCCGAGAAGAAGACGCAAGACGTTGTGGAATCGATCTTTGTGTTTTGTGCAACATGGGCTTTCGGTGGTCCATTGATCGTTGATAAGAGTATCGATTATCGCAAAAACTTTCATGAAATGTGGATCAATGCCTTCCCCAATGTCAAGTATCCAAAAGAAGGTCTTTGCTTCGACTATTTCTACAATTTGGAGACCAATGAGTTTGAGAGTTGGGGTAGTAAAGTACCCAAGTACGTACCAGGGATGATCGGCAATGGACCAGCAGATACGCCGTTCAATTCGATTATTATCAGCACCATTGATTCCGTACGCTTGCGATTCTTGGTCGAAACGTTGGTCAAACGTGCACGGCCAGCGATTCTTGTTGGTGGTAGTGGTACGGGAAAGACGACAATTCTCAAAAACTTTTTACGAGAGCTGGACGAAGACATGCTTTTCTCGATGATCAACATGAATTACTACACCGACTCGTACAAATTGCAACAGCAACTGGAATCGGTGATTGACAAGCGCTCGGGTCGCATGTTTGGTCCACCCGCGACTAAAAAGCTCATTTACTTTATCGATGATTTGAATTTGCCATACATTGAGACGTATGGGACGCAAAACGCGCTAGCGTTGATGCGTCAGCACATGGATTATCGCACATTCTTTGATCGTGTGGATCTGGGCTTTCGCAAAGAGATTGTCGATGTGCAGTATCTCTCGGCCATGAACCCGACGGCTGGGTCGTTCATTATTGATGAGCGCTTACAACGTCACTATGCCCTCTTCGCGTGTATGATGCCTGGGAAAGATGACCTCAAGACCATTTACAATCAAATCCTCAAGGGTCATTTCCAAAACTCGGGATTTGCATCCAACGTAGCACAAGCGTGCGAAGCAATTGTCAACGCTTCAATCATGCTTCATGAAGAAATGGTCTCCAAGTTCTTGCCAAGTGCGACCAAGTTTGTGTATAACTGGAACATGCGTGAACTCTCCAATATTTTCCAAGGCCTCACTCGTTCCAAAGGCGAGTTCTTCCCAAGTGTTTTCTCTATTGCAAAGCTTTGGGCACACGAAGCAACACGAGTGTTTTGTGATCGCTTGATCAATGATGATGATATCGCCAAGTTTAATGAACGCATTCGCGAAGTGGCCAAGAAAAACATGCCTGATGTCGACCAAGTCGCACTGTTTAACGACCAACCACCGTCCGGTGATGAGACAGGAGCCAATGTCAACATCTTTACAACGTTTGCCACGACACTTGCTGGTGCAGACTCGCCGTATGTGCCTGTAGCCTCCATGAAGGCACTCAACAAAGTCCTTGTTGAGCAATTGGACGATTACAACTCCAAGTATTCGATGATGAACTTGGAACTCTTCGACAATGCCATGGAACACGTCACACGTATCTGTCGTATCATCGGTAACCCTGGTGGTAACGCAATGCTCATTGGTGTTGGTGGTAGTGGCAAACAATCGCTATCACGCTTGGCATCACACATTTGTGGTTTTGAAGTACGACAATTGTCGGTCACATCCAACTTTCGTATTGAAGATTTAAAAGAAAATCTTCAGGAAATGTTCAAAATTGCCGGTATTCAAGGTTTACCACTGGTGTTTATGATCACCGACTCCCAGATCGTGAACGAACGCTTTCTCGTATACATCAACGACATGTTGAGCTCAGGATGGATCCCTGATCTGTTTCCAAAAGAAGACGTGGACGGGCTTCTTGGGGCTTTGCGAAACGAAGCCAAAGCTAACGGTGTCCCCGACAGTCCGGATGCACTCATGGATTTCTTGCTTCTGCGTATTCGTCTCAACTTCCGCATCATTATGTGTTTCTCTCCCGTTGGTGCCATCTTCCGCATCCGAGCGCGTCGTTTCCCGGGTCTCGTTAATTGTACCGTCATTGATTGGTTCCACCCCTGGCCGCGTGATGCTCTTGTGCGCGTCGCAGGCAGCTTTCTTGACAAAATGGAAGACGTTGGTGATGCGGCACTGCTCAAGAACCTTGCCAATCACATGGCGGATGTCCACATTTCGGTGACAGAGATGTCGAAAAAGTACTTTGAAACGCAACGCCGGTACAACTATGTCACCCCAAAGAGTTTCTTGGAATTGATCAGTTTCTATGAGATTCTCTTGCGGCAGAAAAAGGATGAGATTCAAAAGCAAATCACGCGTTTGGACGATGGCTTGTCGACCTTGCGCAAGACGTCGGCCGATGTTGCAGAGTTGCAAGTCGATCTCAAGCACACAATGGTCAAAGTGGCCGAGAAACAAGCATCGACAGATGCCTTGTTGGAGCAAATGGGCCGTGAAAAGGCTGGTGCTGAAGTTCAGCAAGAGAACGCCAACAAGGAGAAAGTCAAAGCCGAGGCCGCGTCGGCTGCGGCTGCTGAACTCGCGGGAGAGGCTGAGAAAGAACTTGGTGCCGCCAAACCTGCCATGGATGCCGCTGCCGAAGCTGTTGATTGTCTGTCAAAACCGGCCATCACAGAACTCAAGAGTTTGCCAAAACCTCCCGCTG
>JAADWU010000559.1:0-11210 GCA_023336255.1 Pythium graminicola | reverse complement strand
TGTGAGTGTTTTCATGGTGGCTTCTTCGTTCTCATGGTATCCCAACATCACTTGTGGACCACGATACAAGAGTTCACCGTGTTCACCATGAGGGAGATCTTTATCGGTGATTGTGCATTTGACACGCAGTTCGGTGTTGGGAGCAATGCGTCCCACACTTCCCTAGTTACCAAAATACCAGTGTCAGAGGTATCGACGACTCATCATAGCAATCTCACTTACTGGCTTGCGTTTGTCATCTTCGGTGTAATTCACAACCGGGGAGGCTTCGGTCATTCCGTAGCCTTGCTTTACCTTGACGTTCAGACGCTGGGCCACAAGGGTCTCGACTTCTTTACCCATTGGTGCACCACCGGACACCAGGAACTTGGTTGCCGATAGATCGTACTTGTCAACGAGTGGATGATGTGCCAAGAAGATGGCAATGGGTGGAGCGATGCTGGCCTTGGCGATCTTGTATCGCGATAGGGCTTCCAAGAAGGTCTCGGGTTCAAACTTTGGTAGGACAACATTCGCTGCGCCTTGGTACATGGCAACATGCATGAGCATCATGGCATAGATATGGAAGAATGGCAAGACACCGAGCATTGTGGCACCAAAGTCTTCGACATGAGTGACTTGTAGAGTGTTGGCGAGCATGTTGCGTGAGTTGAGCACGACGCCCTATCAAAACCATCAGCGAAAGACGTGTGAGGTACGCTTGTATATCGTACCTTGGGTCGACCGGTTGTACCCGACGAAAACGGAAGTAAAATGGTTTGTTCTGGGTCGACCCGTTCAAAATTGAATGCTTCAAACTCACGCTTCGTCAACTCACTACAATGACCCATTCCTCAGGATGATCATGAATAGCACGTCCCCTTGCACCATACGTACTGGATCGATTTGAGTGTCTGCGGTTCGTCTGAATTGCCCATTGTGTACATGTTGGAGTTGCTAATACCAACAGCTTCAGCTGCTTTAATCGCTACTTTCTCGAGCGCACGATTCGTGATTATAAACTTGGCCTAGTGGCGAAATACTCATCAGTATCGAGATGGTTAGGATGTGTCTTCATTATGCGTACGTTTGCCGCACATGCTTGGGCCGCTAGTTCCTCTGCACTAAACATTGGGGGCGCAGTTGAGCATACGATCCCTAACGCATACGACGCTACAGCAAGAGCGACATTAGACTTCCGTCATGGATACAACAACCCAGTCTTCGTACCTAGGATCACCAGCGGGTACTCGAGGCAATTGAATGAATGCAAGAGTATGACCTGTTACCAACCGCCATAATGTGAGCACCAGGTCATCAACCGATTGATCAGAGCAACGCACATCGCTATTCTGGATCCCCTCGTTCGCCAATCCCGTTGCAATGCGTTGGGAAGCGTTGTACATTTCTTCAAACGTCATTGAGTCATGGGTCACACCACAGATCAATGCTTTGCGCGTAGCATAGATGGGGAGTTGCTCTCCCACAATATCAAAGAGTGTTTTGTCTGGGATCTCTAGCTCTGGATGTGGTGACTTGTGGATGATCGTCGAGAGTGCACGAGCATTAGAGAAGCGAATGGATGCGCGACGTGTGGCGGCCGAGCGAGTGACCAAAAGCGTACGACGAAGCATTGGAAACACAGATAGACCTGAGAGCAAATGAAGTACTTTAGAACTGATAGGAAAAGTCTTGCATACAGGATAAGCAGATGAAAATGCTGATGTAAGCATAGGTGATGTTAATCAAGCAATGGAGTTGAAGTTGTGACTGATTGTACCATCAGAAGAGGTACATTCTGAGCCTTGAGCACCGGATTGTACCGTTGGTATGGTACTCTTTGCATGTCAAAAGCCTGATGATTCATCATTCTGTTTGACGCATTGCCTATCCACGTGAGGATGGGAGGATGTACCAATGCTAAAAACTTTGTTATTGACTTGAAGTTACCTCGTCCGGGGTAATCCATTCTGCGCAATCCTTGGTAAGAGAGACTTTGAGTCACATGTATTACTTCTCCATGGAACGCACTAGTAGACTTGCTGTCCTATCGGATTTTTTATCCCTTACGCTGCCGCAGATTGTTCATAACGTGCATTCTCACGTTCTTGAAGCTGTCGACGAAGGATTTTGCCTGTCAGACTCTTGGGAATGGCATCAATGAACTCGAGATCACGGACTTTTTTATACGGGGCCACCCGCTCAGCGACAAACGCCATGATGTCGTCCGGCGTCACCCCCTTGGCATTTGATGGATCTTTCAATACGACAAACGCTTTGGGGATTTCTTGACCTTGATGATCGTAGCCACGCACGGCACAACAATCCGCAACGTCTGGATGATGATTAAGCAGATCTTCGAGTTCGGCTGGTGCAACTTGATGGCCCTTGTACTTGATGAGTTCTTTGACACGATCCACAATATGGACAAAACCATCTTCATCGATAAACCCAATATCCCCCGTCCGCAAGAAACCATCGGACATAATCGTTTTCTCGGTTGCTTCCGGATTGTTATGATACCCCATCATGACCTGGGGACCTCGATACAACAACTCACCACGTTCATTATGTGGTAAATCTTTGTCGGTCGTTGTGCACTTGACACGAAGTTCCGTGTTCGGGACGATGCGACCCACGGTGCCAGGCTTGCGTTTGTCGTCTTCCGCATAATTCACCGACGTCGACAATTCCGTCATGCCGTACAATTGCTTGACCTTGACACCAATCCGTTTGTTGACAAGCGTCTCCACTTCTTTGCCGAGGGGAGCACCGGCTGAAATGAGGTATTTCGTGCCTGAAAGATCATATTCATCAACCAATGGATGATGCGCCAAGAAGAGGGCAATTGGCGGTGCAATATGCACTTTTTCAATCTTGTGCTTGGAAATGGCTTTCAGGAACGACTCGGGTTCATAACGTGGTAAAATCACATTAGATGAACCTTGGTAGAAGGCGAGATGAATCAACATCATGGGGTAAATGTGAAAGAACGAGAGCATACCCAGCATTGTGGGACCCAGCTTTTCAATGTGGTTGATTTGCATGGTATTGGCAACCATATTACGAGCACTCAATGCCACCCCTTTGGGAAGTCCCGTGGTACCACTGGAGAATGGTAGCATGACATTTTGGGATGGATCCACGGGATGAAAGTCAAACGATTCAAATTCACGCTTGGACGCTTCATTGATACATTTCACTCGTTTGGGATTCGGGGACGAACCCATGGCGTAAATATGATCACGTGGAATGCCAACGTCTTCAGCTGCTTCAATGGCAATATCTTCAATCGAACGATTCGTAATGATATACTTGGCATGAGCAAGACGAGCTTGTTGGGCAAGTTCCGTAGGGCTAAAGAGCGGAGAGACTGTCGAACAGACGGCGCCAATGGAATTGAGCGCCAGTGCTACCAGTGGGTACTCGATGCAGTTGAACGAGTGCACCAACACAATATCCCCACGCTTGATTCCATCGTTTGTGAGTGCGACTGCAATGCGTTGAGCCGCAACGTACATATCACGAAAGTTGACTCGGTCGTCATTAATGCTGCAAATAAGCGCATCCCGATCGGCATATTCATCAACTCGTTCGGTCACAAGGTCCCAGAGCGTCGCATGAGGAATCTCAACGTCTGGATGCGGCGATTTGTGGATAATCGTCGACATGGCACGGGGGACAGACGCACGCATTGAGCGGTGCAGCGAGGCAGCCGAAGGCGACCGGACGAATGAAGCAGAGCGGCGCAAAAACATTCCAAGCGACGTGAGCTACAAGCAGCAGATCCACAAATGAGCGTCTGGTGATCCGCGTCGCGCTTTGAAGAATATTGGGTGATTTGAAGTACAAGAAGTTGACCAAACTGTTTGACGTTGGGAAGGAAGTGAGCTATTCGCAACTTGAAGTTCAGAAAGAAGTGAATCCATTATGCGATTGTTCCTCATAAATACCAAAAAAAAGGTATCAAATGACATCAAGATGGTTAAATAAAGTTTTGTTTGTACCTTGTTTTGATACAGTTTTGTATATAACACCATGTTTCGATTCAGATCACGCTCTTCTTCCGGTGCAATCTGTGCAATCAAGTGTGAACCCAAGGGAGAGTGCAGTCGTCTGGAATCAGACTAACCGAGAATGGAAACTCACTCACATGTGATGCGTGTGCATTCCCACATGGTGTGGATGGTCTCGTTGCTTCAACATGGAATCTAACGTCATCACCTGAAAAAATCTGTGATCCTCACGCCGCCAAGTGATGGGCAAGCTTTGTTGGATCGTCCAATGGTGGTGTAGTGAACAACTCCAAGCAACAATCCACGTGTTGGTTGTGGGTTTGATTAACGACATTATGTCTTACGTCGACTTTTGCGATGCTTCAAAACGTTCATTTTCACGAATTTGCAAGAATCGACGAAGCATTTTCCCCGTCGGCGTCTTGGGAATGGCATCAATAAACTCAATTTCACGTACTTTTTTGTACGGTGCCACACGTTCAGCGACAAATGCCATGATCTCGTCAGGTGTAACCCCCTTGGCGTTGGACTTGTCTTTAAGGACGACATAGGCCTTGGGGATCTCTTGACCATCACGATCGTACCCACGCACAGCACAACAATCGGCCACGTCTGGATGATTGTTCACAAGGTCTTCGAGTTCAGCTGGAGCGACTTGATGGCCCTTGTACTTGATGAGCTCTTTGACACGATCAACAATATGGACAAAACCATCTTCATCAATGTACCCAATATCTCCCGTTCGCAAGAACCCATCGGGCATAATCGTCTCGGCGGTGGCCTTGGGATTATTGTAGTACCCCATCATAACTTGGGGACCACGATACAACAACTCACCACGCTCATTGTGAGGTAAATCCTTGTCGGTGGACGTGCACTTGACACGCAATTCTGTTCCAGGAACAATGCGTCCGACGGATCCAGGCTTGGAGAATTCATCTTCCGAGTAATTGACCGCGGGTGAGAGCTCTGTCATGCCGTAAATCTGCTTCATTTCCGCCCCAATACGATTCTTGACCAATGTCGACACTTCTTTACCAAGTGGAGCACCCCCCGAGATGAGGTACTTGGTTGCGGACAAATCATAGTCATCCACCATAGGATGATGAGCGAGGAACAATGCAATGGGTGGCGCAATGTTGACTTTGGGAATTTTGTACTTGGCCAAGGAGTTGAGAAAGGTATCGGGTTCATACTTGGGCACCACAACCATTGCATTTCCTTGGTACACGGAAAGATGCATGAGCAAGAGCGAGTAAATGTGAAAGAATGGAAGTACACCAAGCATATGCTCGCCATATTTCTCAATCTTGTCGACTTGGAGCGTATTGGCGACCATGTTGCGAGCACTCAAGGCGACCCCTTTGGGCATTCCGGTTGTTCCGCTGGAGAAAGGCAAGAGGACTTTTTGCGACGGATCCACGGGGTCAAATCTAAAGGATTCAAAGTCCCGCTTTGATGCTTCAGTGATACATTTGACGCGCTTGGGTTCAGAGGATGAACCCATGGCGTAAATATGATCACGTGAAATCCCCACGCGCTCGGCCGCGTCGAGAGCAATATGCTCAATGGAGCGGTTCGTAATAATGTATTTGGCCTGTCAACGGTCAACGGTGCTTATTAGAGTTGCGTGGAAGTAAAGAAACATCAAATGGGACGTACATGACTGAGCTGCGCCTGTTGGGAGAGCTCTTCTGGGCCAAACATGGGCGACGCCGTCGAGCAGACAGCGCCGATCGAGTTGAGTGCTTAGAGGAAATGACCAGATCAGTTTACTATCCTCCGTGCGAGAGATTGGGATTGGGTTGGTGGAACCTACCGAGGACGACGAGGGGGTACTCGACACAGTTGAACGAATGCACCAGTACAATCTATCGACATAAAGAGAATCTCATGAGCGCTTCGTACGACCTCCTGAACCGGAATCAACCTACATCGCCACGCTTCATGCCGTCCTGGGAGAGTGCAACTGCGATGCGCTGGGCTGCGTCGTACATCTCGTTGAACGTGACGCGCTCATCGCTGAGCCCACAGATGAGGCCATTACGATCACCATACTCATCGAGGCGGTTCTTGAACAAATCCCACAGTGTGGTCTCTGGCACGTCGACGTCTCCATGTGGTGACTTGTGGATGATCGTCGACATGGCACGCGGCTTCGAGACGGCTTGGAGCGATCGAGCAGCCATGGGACGAGCACGGCGACCGAGGGAAGGTGGGAGGGAGCGGCGCAGGAACATGGCAGAGTGAGATGGGGAGACTGGTCGCTGTGGCTTCGACGAAGAGATTGTGCGAGTGGCGCTGAACGGAAGGAAGCGAATGATGCGAGTTGGAACCCTTCGTTTAAGGGGGATGGTGGAATCTGTGACGTGTGCGAAGGCCACTTCAGAATACGGATACGTTCAACCAGTCTTGAGGATTACTGGATTGTTGGCTGATTCAGTTTGCCAGGTCCCCATTGTTGAAGTTCCGTAAGCATAGAGACAGGCCATTATCAAAATAAGGTAAATTCCCCATACAAATGTTGTCAGATTTGATACAAAAAGATACCATTTTTTGTTGGACATGATAATTATCTCACCTTGTTTTGGAATATATCTTCTCAACTCTCCCACTGTTGATGTGATTGATTGATGACCATAGAACCAGGTTTGACAGTCTACTGACGGGATTCTGGTGCCATGGTCACGTCAGGCGGCGAAAATCAGTGGACCCACAAAGAATCTGAAAAATCGACCTATCGATTCACTTGTTCATTACATAAAAACGGTCTCACGTAATTCACGACTGTTGGGGCAAGTGGCTCTCCTGTACCCCTTTTACGCAGCATGTTGCATCGCTTCGAGCTTTTCATTCTCACGAACCTGCAAATGACGACGCAGAATCTTACCCGTTGGAGTCTTAGGAATTGCGTCGATAAATTCGACTTCACGTAGCTTCTTGTAGGGAGCGACACGTTCCGCAACAAAGTCCATGATATCATCGGGGGTCACATGACGTGGATTGCCCTTTTCCTTGAGTACAACATACGCCTTCGGGATCTCCTGGCCTTGGCTATCGTAGCCACGCACCGCACAGCAATCCAACACTGCCGGATGGTTGTTCACGACGTCTTCAAGTTCAGCTGGAGCGACTTGGTGACCTTTGTACTTGATAAGTTCCTTGACACGATCAACAATGTGGACAAAACCATCTTCATCAATAAAGCCAATATCTCCCGTCCGCAAGAAACCATCAGGCATAATCGTCTGGTTCGTCGCTTCTTCGTTATTGTAGTACCCCATCATAACCTGGGGACCACGGTAGAGCAATTCGCCACGCTCATTGTGAGGCAAATCCTTGTCGGTGGACGTGCACTTGACACGAAGTTCCGTGTTTGGAACAATCCGACCAACGGTACCAGGCTTGGTAAAGTTGTCTTCAGAGTAGTTGACGGCCGGGGACAATTCCGTCATCCCATATAGTTGCTTCATTTCGACATCAATACGGTTCTTCACGAGCTGTTCAACTTCCTTTCCAAGTGGCGCACCTGCTGAAATGAGGTAGTTCGTGCCGGAGAGATCATATTCATCGACAAGCGGATGATGCGCCAAAAAGAGTGCAATTGGTGGTGCAATATTAACCTTTTCAATCTTGTGCTTGGCCAATGCATTGAGAAACGTTTCTGGTTCAAATCGGGGAAGGACAACCGATGCCGAGCCTTGATACAGCGCCAAGTGAAGAATGAGCATGGGATAAATGTGGAAGAAGGGCAACATGCCAAGTGTCGTGGGTCCATACTTTTCAATCTTGTCGATTTGAAGTGTATTGGCCACCATATTGCGTGCACTCAACGCAACCCCTTTGGGCATCCCGGTCGTTCCACTGGAAAAGGGTAAGAGAATATTTTGAGAAGGATCGACGGGATGAAAATCAAATGATTCAAAGTCGCGCTTGGAGGCTTCATTGATGCATTTGACACGTTTGGGTTCATGGGAAGACCCCATGGCGTAAATATGATCATGTGGAATACCCACCGTATCTGCTGCTTCAATTGCCACGTCTTCAATCGAGCGATTCGTGATGATAAACTTGGCATGGGCGAGACGAGCTTGTTGTGCCAGTTCGGGGGCACCAAAGAGTGGCGAGACAGTGGAACACACCGCACCAATCGAGTTCAATGCCAAGACAACAATGGGATACTCCATGCAATTGAAAGAATGCACGAGTACAATGTCGCCACGTTTAACGCCATCATGTGACAGTGCCACGGCAATGCGTTGAGCAGCCGTGTACATGTCTTTGAACTTGACGCGTTCATCACTGAGGCCACAAATGAGGGCATCACGTTCCGCGTATTCCTCAATGCGTTCCGTGACCAAATCCCAGAGTGTTGCGTCCGGAATCTCAACGTCGGGATGTGGTGATTTGTGGATGATGGTGGACAGTGGACGGAGCGCACGGGGAGTCGGCATGCGGGCGCGACGCGTCGCAGCAGACGCAGCAGAGAGCGAGCGACGGAGGAACATGGGAACGGAGGAGCACGTGCGCAGCGCAGAGAGAATGCCAGAGTGAGCAAAGCAAGGGGAATGGCGCAAGGGTCCTCCCTTATGGAGGAGAGGAGGAGGAGGGGTGGCTTCGCTTTTTTCCTGAATCAAGATCGGGAGGGTCACAGAAAAAACTCTGGCACTAGAAATAACCAATTTATGTAGAAGTACCGAATATATGTTCTCAAGACTACAAAAACGTGATTAAATTGAAATGTGTGAATTATAATATTGCGGATATAGCCAAGTATAGGTTTTTACTAGCTCAAAACAAGAGGTAGTTGAATGTTGGCTGAATCGGATTATCGAACGTGTTCACGGCACTTGAAGTTCCACTTGGTACAGCTGAGAAATCCTCAGAACAAGGTACTATTCAAGTAAAACTATACAATATTTAGATTTGAACTGGCTAATCAAATCAAAACTACACCATATTTTGGAATCGTTCTGGTGCAGGAACAGGAAAATATCCGGGGTGATTGGGTAACAAAAACTCGCCACCCGACAGAGAACAGAACTCAAAGACTAGTGCCACCAATCGATATGAGGTGATGGCGTCAACAAGAACCATGAAGGTGAATCGCTCCAAGTGCCTGTGGCATTTTCACAATGAAATTGCCCCACACAACTTGGCGCCACCGACTGGAGCCTGAAGGTCATTCGCCCAACACACATCTGTAAAACCTAGCGCTAAGGCAATCGATGTCAGTGCGTCGACGGGTCGCTTTCGTCCGGACCGCTGGCGCGTGACTATGACGCGTTGTGGAACATGAACACGCCATCCCCTAGATCAACTACGGTAGATTGTTCCGGTGCAGATGGTGATTGTTCTAGGGTATTCATCGATTCTGTCAATCCACGAATCTCGTTGGTTGTGCCACGCTAGTCGAGTTGCCGTGTTTGATGTGACACCAAGCAGCATCTGATCATTTGTTGGTGATTGTGGGAACGAGTATGAGTTGGCACGTTCCTATCTTGGCGGTGACTGGGATACACTGTAATGGCTTCCTTGAACTTCGCAACAATTTGGCTACAGTAACAAACCCATCCAATGGTACATGGTACCATTATTATGGTACAAGAGCATACTGGTCCAAGTTCCACGTAATTGCCCCTCTATTTTGACGACAGCAAATTTCAAAATCGTCCCCCAGTGCATCGTTTTGCGTGATGTGGGCGCCATTAGATAGATGTCATCACGTAGATTATAAATTCTCATCAAACGTTGAAAACGACGGTGTTTTCGCGGAGTTATACCTTTCCATGTGGAAGCTAGTCGTCCATTCTTGGCCTCGACTCCACCTTCGCACATTTAAATGGAGATAGATGATTGGTCAGAAATCCGTCCGTATAGTCATAAAAGCGAGGTGTACATTAAAGGTACATTTCATATCTCCGACTTGGCGCCATTGATGACAAACATGAGGACTAATAGAATCATGAGTCGTGGGTTGTCTAACGCTGGCGGAGCACTCCGACGTCTATGCTCTAAGGGCTACTCTGCCGCTGAGTTTACTGATCTTCAAATATCCTTGATTGAATCGTCCTGTCTAATGGAGCTTCATGATCAATCCGCACAACGAACTTACTGCCGACAACCGCTTAAGCTCCCAGTCCGTTGTCGCAACTACCACGATGATGTTTTGCCGCGTAGATGTGTATACCAATTTGAGAGTCCAGGTGGGGGCAGTTAGGAGGTCATATACCTTTACTTAGCCAATGTTAGAACTTTCTTTTCTACTCCTAACCTTTTTCTACAGCTAGCAGATTGCAAAATGAGTGTAAATAATGCCATTGATGTGTTGAAAGTCTTGACGAAGAGTGGAGTCATCTTGTAGATATCCTCGTGATTGCACCAGCCTTGCTAGGTTTTTTGACAGAAGACATCATGGGCCGTACAAACGCGGATCGTGTTATCCATCTCCCGTCCGATGAAAACGGATATATCAACGTTGTCGTCAAGACTTTGACACCAACATCTCCATGTGATCCAAAGCTTGGTGACGTAGGCACAGCAGCGTACAGCGCTCCACCACAGACGACAACGAGTCCAACGCCCACACGTCTACCTATGCTGAAGCCAATAGCAAGGCTGGACACTCCGTCATCTTCCACCGCACGCTCAAACGCGTCGTCAACTCCACGCACCGCCGACCACTCGACTCACTCTGCTCGAACACGTACACCAGCGCCGCTCGCATAACACCCACCAACGACTCACCTGGAATCAACTCCAAGCCAGGTCCAAGAACTACGTTCACGGAACCATCGCCAACGATCACGACCTTCGACTTGGACACGTCGACTCGACTCAGCTCGCCCGGAAGATCCCACTCCTGCCACATCGCCCCAGATAACATCTTCGACAGAACGCCACCACGAAGCTCCACGCGAACCGTCCACTCCGACAGCCACTATCACTCCGACAAACGATCCAATACACCAGAGCAATCAAGTGCCACTAACACCGACTCGCCGTGCTTCACGTCGATCAACAACGATTCTTGAATCGATGCAGGAGCCACGCTGCGAAAATGAGCCAGACTATATACCTTCCGCACCACGCGGCCTTCAAAGACAGCAACGAAAATGGATCCAAAAACGTCACGTTCGTCCACACCACCGTTGTCCCTGCCACATCCGGATGACCAATATCACCGACGTAGACCCGCGCCGCGACACAACACGA
>JAADWU010000558.1:0-11231 GCA_023336255.1 Pythium graminicola | reverse complement strand
TCAAAGGGAAAGGAGGCTTGTGTGGCATTGTTGGTGGTGGCGGACGTTGAAGATGGCACCCCGTGGGACGCAGGAAACCCTGCCACTGCTGCCACATGGCACTGCCACGCATCATCCTGAGGTTAACGCTGGTGTGTTGTCCAAGATCACCTTCACGTGGCTAGGCGACCTCTTAAAACGTGGCGCCACGGCGCCTCTTCAGCTCGGTGATCTATGGGATGTACGTGCCGACGACGATGCTGAGCGGGTCGCCACTGCGTTACGCGCTGCTCTTGGTGCGTGCGTGGCGGTCGGTGACGCCAACCCCTACGCACTCTGGCGTGCGATTCATCAGGTGCGTCTTTCGAGATGGCCAGCATCAAAGAAACGAATGAGTTGGAAGTGAGATAACTGATGTCGTCTGGGTTGTGGCGGATGGCGTAGGCTTTTAGCTTCAACATGTATGTCGCTGGTTTATGCAAGTTGATGGGGGATTTATTGGGCTTTGTGGGTCCAATTTGTATCAATGGTAGAGCATTCCACAATGAACATGTTTTCCTTCCGTTTATACTAAATGGTGTGTTCTGTAGAACTCATCAAGTATGTTGAAGATGCATCAACAGCGTGGTTCTATCCACAATACTATGGCTACATTGTCAGCGTGACACTCTTTACTGCCACAGCATGTCAATCACTGTGTTTGCATCAGGTAACCCGAATGGTTGGATTCTTCGATGGGTTCACGTAGACTGACATCATGACATCGCAGCATCATCATTTGGTGATTCGTGAGGCCATTCGTGTGCGTTCCGCACTCACGATGGTCGTGTATGAAAAAGCGTTGGCATTATCTTCACAAACCAAAAGTACCCTTGGCTCTGGACACATTGTAAACCTTGCCACGACCGATGCCAATCGTTTGCTCGATTTGTTTTACTATGGTACGAACACGTTTTTCTTTTTTTCTTGAGGAAGGTTGTCTGACGGTTGTGTGGTTAGTCCACTATACATGGGCTGCACCATTACAATTGGTTATTGGGATGTTTTTACTCGTTCGTTTCTTGGGTGTGGCAGCATTTGCTGGTGTCAGTATGATGATTCTACTGATTCCCTTGAGTGCCATCCTGTCGGCACAAGCTGCCAAATTATCCAAGCAATTGATTGGATGTACCGATAAACGGCTCAAATTTTTGAACGATGTGCTTCGTCATATTCGTATTATCAAGTTTTATGCATGGGAAGTGGAAATGTTGGATCAAGTGGAATCGATTCGGGAAAACGAGTTGGGATTTCTCCAACGAATGGTGTATTGGAAATCATTTAGTCAAGTGGCTTTACAAGCGGGTCCCATTTTGGTCTCGTTGGCGTCATTTGCCGTGTATTCGTGGATTCAAGCCAAGCCACTTACGGCGGATGTGGCATTCACATCGATTACGTTGTTTAGTATCTTTCGCTTGCCATTGATGATGATGCCACGGATTTTTTCCCTCGTGTTTCAAGCACACGTCTCGGTGGAACGATTGGCCACGTATTTGGCCGTCAAAGAGCACAGTATGCCACCTCCATCCAGTGTTCCATTCAATCATGACTTTGAAATTCGAAATGCAACGTTTGGATGGAACGAAGAGACGTTTGAGCCAACAAATCCATCGCTTGCAAACGTTTCCATCACGATTCCAACCGGCAAACTTACGTTGGTGGTGGGGGCGGTGGGTAGTGGCAAATCGACGTTGCTGGCGGCATTATTGAACGAGCTCCAACCCATCATGGGGGACATTCATATGCCAACCGAACGAGTATCGTATGCGGCACAAAGTCCGTATCTCGTGAACGCTAGTATTGAAGACAATATTCTGTTTGGTGATGTACGCAATGCTACCCGTCTTCGTCGTGTCATTGAATCGTGTGAATTACAATCCGACCTCGAGATGTTTCCCGATGGACTTCAGACGGAATTGGGTGAAAATGGGATTAATCTCAGTGGTGGTCAAAAGCAACGGGTTTCCATTGCACGTGCTGCGTATCCAGCCAATCAACACATCTATATCTTTGATGATGCATTGTCTGCATTGGATGCCAAAGTATCGACCAGTATCTTTAAACGATGTTTTAGCGAGTCCCCAGACTCGCTATTGGCTGGACAAACGCGGGTGCTTGCAACGCATTCGCTCCAATTTGCCAAGTCGGCGCAGTGGATTATCGTGATGGACAAGATGCGTGTTGTGGAAATGGGAACGTATGACGATTTGATGAAGAAAGAACAAGACGGGAGACTTGCACAGATGCTCAGTACATTCCACAACAAGCAGCCAACGGAGGAAAGTGATGAGGTGATCAATACGGAACGGAAGACATCTGTGGAGCTAGACGAATCGAGTCGCGACACAGAGCGGGAGACTCCACCAGCTCGTTTGATTGAAGAAGAAGCACGTGCAGAAGGTAGTGTCTCGGTCGACGTGTACACATCGTATCTCAAGTCGTGTGGATTTATTCTCTGTGGGGGAGCTTTTGCAGTTCTTGTCTCTGCTCAACTATCCCAAGTATCAACAGATTTGTGGTTGACGCGTTGGACAAGTTCATCATCGACAGCAAGTTCTCAGCTAACGTTCTACTTGTCCGTGTATGGATATCTATCGCTCAACACGATTGTTCTCGGGTTCTGGGGGGATCTTACTGGTCGTCTTGCCGGATTGAGGTAGGAATCATGGCGTTATGGTGGTGAAACTCGTTCTCATTATGTTGATTGACTGTGCTAGCGCTTCTCGAGCCATCCATCATCGATTGCTTCGTCACATCATCAAGGGCACCATGCGTTTCTTCGATACGACGCCGACTGGACGTGTCTTGAATCGTTTTTCCAACGATATGAACACAATCGGTGAGTCAATTGTCGTCTATGGGGAGATATTGGTGCTAACTCTTTAGTATTCTCAGACCAGAAACTGAACGACACGGTGCTTTCGTTTACAACCATGTTTTTATCGCTGGTGAGCATGTTGATCATTCAGACATCCAGCGTCCCGCTTCTTCTGGTCGTGTTCCTTCCAATCTTTGGTCTCTATTATTCGGTACAACTCTACTATCGCAAGTCTTGTCGTGAACTCCAACGTCTTGATAGTATCACCAAGAGTCCCATCTACGCGCACTTTACTGAAACTTTGAACGGACTCGTGACTCTCCGAGCGTTCCAAATTGTCCCCAAGACTCTTCGTGATCAAGCTTTTCGGATCAATCAGAACACAAGAGCATTCCTGTTACTCAACTTGATCAATCGCTGGTTGGGTGTACGACTCGAGAGTCTTGGTGCATTGGTCATATTGGGAGTAGCATGCTTTGTCAGTCGTGAACATGCCGTGCTTTCAAGCGCCATGGCTGGGTTGTTGCTCAGCTACTCGCAGAGTATGAGTGGTTTGCTCAATTGGATTGTCCGAAACAATATTGATATGGAGAACGCCATGAACAGTATTGAGCGTACGGATGAATACTGTAACGTGGATGTCGAAGCACTTTCACTCAAATGGTCCCCGTTTGGACCGACGGTGACAAAGTCGCGTTTTCTCCGAAACCGTCCACAATGGCCCGAACAAGGTGAAATTGTCTTCAAGGACGTTCAAGTCAAGTACCATCCACTCGGTGATCTTGTCCTCAAAGGTGTCTCCTTCTCGATCCAAGGAGGCGAAAAAGTGGGTATTTGCGGCCGTACTGGGGCTGGCAAGAGTTCATTGTTGCTCACCCTCTTTCGTCTCGTACCTACGTATGCTGGTCGCATTACAATCGATGGTGTCGACACGTCCCAGATCGATTTGTCCGAATTGCGTTCCCGAATGGCCATTATTCCACAAGAACCCGTATTGTTTGCAGCCAGTATTCGCTTTAATCTTGATCCAACGGGTACGATGGACGATGCGACACTGTGGAATGCGATCAAGAAATCCCATTTGTACGACTTTGTGAGCGCGCTTCCAGGACAACTCGATGCTGAAGTGCTGGAAGCAGGTGAAAACTTTAGTCTTGGTGAACGCCAATTGATTTGTCTTGCTCGTGCCATTTTGCGGGATTCCAAGATCTTGTGTCTTGACGAAGCGACTGCGTCCATGGACCACATGACTGGTATAGTGGATGCGCTTTTGGTTCCTTGTGGTGATAGGAGACTGATCGTGTAGTGTTGTAGATACGCTCATTCAATCGTCCATTCGACGGGAGTTTGCATCAGCGACGGTGTTGACAATTGCGCATCGTGTGCAGACGATCATTGACTATGACAAGATTCTGGTTCTCAAACAAGGTCGTGTGGCCGAATACGGATCGCCACAGGATTTGCTGGCGATTCAAGGAGGTGAATTGGCCTCCATGGTGGCCGTGGATCAGGTTATAAACACTTGGGTATGATATCTGGGACGAGACGCTAGACCCAGACCCCCAGGTTGGTTGCATTTCTGTATTGTTGATCAATTGCACAAGACGAATGATTCGATTGCTACTCCATGGTGGTGACTGTATGCTTGGCCGTGCGGTCCAACTAACGTTTCCTTACCAGGCACCAAATGAAGAATCGCTCACAGACTCAACCCGAGCTGAGAACTATCTTTCGATGGCGATGCATCGTAAACATCATGGTCGAATCCTGCCCATGGATCCACAAGACATCGCGTTCATACGGCGTCAAAATGCCGATGGAACGTATTTGTGGGGTGACTATGTCAACGGTCTCGTGATCCAACCTCCTCCGGACGTTCGTATTCTCAATCTGGAGACCGCCGTGACTGAGACCATCACCAACAAGGATATTCCTCGCAAGGGTATCAATTACCACATGCATACCAGCAATATTGTTCCCGTCTTTACGAAATTTGCCACAACAATGTTCAGTGATGATGCCTTGAAGGAACCTCTCGACACGTCTCGGTCCTTGATCCCCTACGTCGTTTCGTTTGCAAACAATCACGTCATGGATTTTGGTCGTACGGCTTTGGAACGGGAAACACTCGCAGCATTGTCTACCTTTCCAGGTGAGGCATACGTTGTTGGTGCTGGAATCAATCTTGCTGCAGCGGAGCAAGCAGCACGAGTCGAACTTGATCGTGCGCAACGCACTATTGCTGTGATTGCTGTCACTACGGTTGGCGCCGGAACGCCATTCTCGTGGGCAGCGACTCCTACGCGATCCGGTGTCATCTGTCTCCCCTCCATTACGTCGGACAACGGTATTGATCATGCGATGGAGATTTTGAAGCGAGTGCTTGTGTCCAATGGCTACGACCCTACCAATCGTCCGTACCAGGATCTCCTCGTGCTCTCAATCCATTGGGGTCCCAATTGGGCCTATCGTTCGTCACTACGGGATGATCTTGATTTTCAACGGTGTCGACAACAACTTGCTCATCGTATCATTCGAGAGTTGGGGATTGATCTCATTTATGGTCATTCGTCTCACCACATTCGTGGTCTGGAAGTGTTTGATGGTAAATTGATTGTGTACGGGGCCGGGGATCTCATCAATGACTATGAAGGTTTTGAGAATCCAGGGGATGAAGCATACAATATGCTTGGTGGTCTCTTTGTGGTCGATGTCTCGGTGGTGGATGGCAACTTGTCCAGTCTTCGAGTGATCCCTACGACCATTGATCGTTTGCAATTACGACGCGTGCGCCAAGAGACCTTGTCGCAATGGCGTCCCAGTCGTGAACGTCGTCAAGAACACCATGGTGTACTTACGTCACTGGGCAACACCATTAACAAATATTCGCGTTGGGACGTTGGTGATCATGGTCATCCAGTACGACTACGTGTAGTCGCGACAGATCCCCAAGTCCCTGGTGGTATGATCTTGATGTATCCATAACCTGAGTTATGAAATATCATGTGACTGAGGTAACGATCTTGAAACGTCGCTGCGATCTTTCACTTCCCAAATTCATGAGGGTGCTTCCTGTCGACCAGGCTCGAGAGGTTGCAGGGAGAGCGTATGAGGAGCTCCAAATTCCCGTCGGTTCTCCACCCGAGCACGTTGTGACGACGTTCCGCACGTTGTGTCTTCAACAGGCTTTTCATATTAATGAAACAGGTAATAATCAACCCACCAAAGTCTCGTCCAACCAAAGAAACACGTTTCAACGTCAAGCCGTCGCGTATCGATTTCTTCGATCCCTCCCTCTTCTAGAAGGAACAGAATATCAAGCGGATGCCTTATTGACACGTTTACGACCATTGGAAGAGCCTCGTTTCACAGAAACACCGAGTGTGGATCGGGCGAGTGCCATGCTAGACGTGTGCATTACCACCATGGAACAAGCACAACGGACATGGCAACTCCCCTATACCAATTATGTCATTACCGTGCACTATTGTCTTCGTAAGCATGTGGTTCGACGTCGGTATTCCGAATTTGAAGCTCTCCATGCTTTGTTACAACGTAAATTACCTGTTCTCCCCTCGGTACGTGAATGAATCGACGATAAAAGTGGTTTTTCAACTAATTTTGAGGTGTTGGCCTAGCTTCCGGAACGAAATTGGCTACTCAAACTACAAATGCCAAGTGATCGTGCTCAAAATTTGACTCGCTACTTGCTCCGGGTGATCACGATGCTTGCAAATCGTGGTTTATTCTCGATTGAAATTATGAGATTTCTTGAAATTGATTACCTACGCATACGAGCCGAAGAAGAAGCTCTTGCCATCGAGTATTTAGCTCGTGCCTCGGGTGGTGGAGGGGGTCACCATTTATATTATATTGTATCGACCTCATGGCTCGAATTGTGGAAACAATTTGTCGCGACGGGAATGGATCCACCAACCAAGCTGGAGAATAGCTATTTACTGGAACCCTCAGATGAAGCAACGGGTAGTATGCGACCCAAAGCAGGACTTGTCTCGGGAAAACACTATCGATGTGTCAATTTCTACTCGTGGCAGTATTTCTCACTGGTGTACGGTGGTGGACCCGTGATAATCCGCAAGACTGCGTCGATCTATAGTCCCCAGGCGGTGGATATGCATATCCTGGCCATTCTGATGCAGAAATTAGTGCGGGGGTTCTTAGGACGCCAGCACGCCAAGCGACGACGTCTCTACGTCCTTCGTCAAGATCCCGCGTTTGAAAAACGTATTACAACGCTCGAACGACAACAACTTTTGGATGAACGCATGGTCGCTGTACGTAAATACGTCTCAGCCCGGGAATACCAGATTCGTCATATTGCGAGTATCAAAATTCAACGTGCTTTTCGGAAATACCTCTTACGGCATGAACATGCATTGTTGATGGCAGAATCTGCGGTGCCCAATGCTGCCGAGAATTTTCAACATGTCGAAGAGTATTTCTCCCTTGAAGAAATTGGTTTGATCCGAGACGCACGCTATCGACTCGCTCATTTTCTAGTGACCATGAATAAAGGCGTTCCCATTCAAAAGGTGCGTTTATTGTTTTGTTTTCTAGAGAGATCATGAACTTACGTATTTGCTATATGCGTAGCTTCGTTCCCGACGTAAAGTACCCCAATGGCGTCTCTTTCGTATTGATGCAATTGGTTCTCAATTACTCTGGAGTTCCAAGAAAAAATCGCATGCGCTTGCGTTTATTGATATTATCAACTTGGTGATTGAGTCTCCACTCAAACTCAAGACGGGCTTTGGACGTCGTCGATCGACTACACACGATCATGCGGTCGTCGTCACGTACAAAGAAGACGGGGATGAACCACGCGAATTGATTCTTCTGTGTGAAAGTGAGTGTGATTGTGAAGCACTCTTCTTTGGTCTCCACGCGTTGATGACCGAGACACGTGCCCGAACAGCCAATGGGGCGACGTATGTGGATGGACATGGCATGATTCGCAAAAAGTATCCTCATGCCAAACGACTGATCACTGAAGCCCAACAGCTCATTGATCAGCAAGCACGAAACCCATTCCGGATGAATCAGACGCAACCGTAGGACGTTGTAGATCGTCGTGTCCCATTCAATAGTTCTTTGACAAAGGGCCAGGTCCAGCTTTGAGGCTCCTTCATTATCAATCCAGGAAAAGCTGACACAGCTCGCCCATGCCCCGGGGAAAACCACTGCAAATCACGTCCGATGCAACGCTGGACGAGCGTTTGCGACGTCGGCGTGAGCAATACCGTGCGTATCAACGTCGTAGGCGTGCCAAAGAACAATTACGCATGAAACAACTTCAACTCGACGTGCTAGCCCTCACGTACGAGACAAATTATCTCCAAACCCAAAATCTGCATTTGTTTGCATCACGTGGCTTGGTGACAGGAGCCCCTGCCACACTCGTGGCCGAATTTTACAACGTCTATGGGCGAGGACACAGTATGACGGACAATGCCACCCAGACACAATTTCTAAAAGCACTCATGGCACCAAATGTCCAAGGACCCGATTACTGTGGCGTAGACGAACTAGTGGATCAGTGGAAATTGTACGGTTCTCTGTTTGTCTCTGCCACGTATGTGCCACAACGTACATCGGTGGTGACGATGGACGAGACTACATTGGTAGTCGTCGACGTTGCGATGACCGTTCGCCCAAATCGAAATGGTGTTCGTTGTTTTTTTCCTCGCTTAGCAGACGATGAAGGATTGGTACAACGGATGTTGTTTCAGCCTATTGTTGCCTTCGGATCCGTCCGTTTTCTTTTTGATGCGAGTGGAAAAGTGACATGGTTTGGTGCCGATATGGATTTTGTCGGTGCACTAATTACTTTGGTTGGTTCGATCAAGTACGCTGTGGATTGGCTTGATCACTCGAATCTTTCGCTCTCCACGGGACGCATTGTCGTTACAGAGCCACCATCGCCACCACCATCTCGTTCGGAACGTCACACGATTGCATTTCTCCTCTCATAAGTTCATGTAGCCATCTTATGCATTGAAAAATGTAGCCATGTTGTCTGTCCCATGGTATCACTTACTCACACGATTGGTCGCCACCATGTGATTGGCATCAATCACTGGCTTGGCTTTTTGGGTCATGCCTTCCGGTTGATGGAGTTTCAAACGACCATTGACCACCAACAATGGATTTGCATTGTTCATGACCATGTCGTTGACGGATATCCCATCGAGGTACTGCTTAAGAATGGCTTGCAGTTCGCGATTCTCGTGTTCGTATCGTTCTTTTTCACGTTTGATGGCAAGGTCATCGAGAAGAACTTTGTTGTAACGCTTCCAGAAAAGATCAAGGTACTCCCATTCGGACACCGCCACACCATTGACAACCCCATGCGGTTGAAAGTCGATCAAATCGTCACTCTCTTCGCCTTCGACTTGTTCTATATCAACAACCAACCGTCATGTAGTGTTCCTTTGGCATTGGTGTGGAACTGTTTACGTACCTGGGCGTACCGCGAGACGTACGTTTTCAGTGATTTCATTTGCTTCTTTTTCGTCGGCCAGGGTGGAATGGTAAAACGGCAGGACACACTCGCGTTCGGTTTCAAGTTTACGTACGAGTTCACCAAGCGATAAAATTCGTTCGGCCAACGCAAGTTGTTCATCCAGTGTGATCTTGGCATTACGAGCATTGTTCGAAAGGTCTGTGAGTCGTCGTTTGTGCTCGTCACGCATACGATTCATACGGGCTTTGAGCTTTTGAAAGTGACCACCGATCGTATTCTTCTCTTCTTCCAGCGCTCGGTTCCGCTCAGTGCATTCCTTGACATTTTGCGCAATTTTCGTACGCCAATGTGCAATACTCAACTGCAATCGTTCAATTTTACGAATCTTGAGTTCAATATCACGGGATAATTCTTGATCTTTTGCTGTGAGGTATTTGAAATCTTGCGTTCGTTGATCCGTGTTTTGCAAATAATTGAGATGAGCCGTCTCAAAATGTTGTTCGAGTTCTTCAATCGTACTACATTGGAAACAGCATCATTCGTCTCGAGCATAGTAAAAGCAAATCCATATCACGAACCTGTCCAGGGTAATGCGTAAAACATTGATATCTTCCAGATTTTTGTTGCGAATTTCTTCACGTAGTTGTTCATGTTCTTGTCGTGCTTCGGCTTCTTTTTCTTTTTCTTGTTGTTCAACGGCACTCATAATTCGCTGCAATTCCTGTTTTTCCGCACTATGTTGTGTCAAAATTTTGCGTTTTTCAACGGAAAACTCGAGTTCGAGTTCACGTAAATCCCGTTCAAATTCTTTTTCCAAGCCCAACAAGCGTTCATCTTGTAGATCAATAAACGCATCCACACTGAGTAAATGGGAACGTAACGCCATCTGGAACTGTTCTTCGGCTTCGTCTAAATCACGATCCAACATTTGAATAATCGCATCTTTCCGATCAACATCACGTTCATGATTTTGAGACCGAATTTCCACATCTTTACGGAGTGCTTCGACTTTGACCAGTCGCATGATCTTGCGCCAATGATTTTGAATTTTCAATTTGTTCATGCGAGAGAGTTTCTCTTCTTTCGTCATGAATTCCAGTAATAAAGCTTTCTTGGAAAAGGTCAGCTTCTTGAGATAATCATTCATTTCCATTCGACGTATCGATTCTTGGAGACGACGTTCTTCTTCAGTTCCTTCGTCTTTTTTTCCTTTCCCATCTTTACTTCGACCTTTGACTGCTTTTCCCAATTGAGCACCACCACGAAGCTTGAAAGAGACATGAACCACACGGGCCACAGCGCGAGAACGACCAGGAGACGGCGGGAGAATACGAACGACCCCCATGATACCTTTGAGGTTGTGTCGTTTCGTGTCCGTTGAGATCTAAGGTTAGATAGGTTAGATATATGTATGTGTGATTACATTCTAACGTTTCTATATGGCTCAGTCTAGTGGTCATCTGCCACGGTCCATGGCCTCTTGACTCATGGACAACGTGGCAATGCCACAGGTGACGTACACTATATACAGAATGCCCATGTGCCTGTTTGCATTCGTTTGCTGCCATGATCGTCACGAAATCGTGAGAAGAATTAATATCAGTTGAAGACTAATCAAAATGATGAGTGGACGAGCCAGTAGGAGACGATGCAAGGACAAGACATCACTTTTTACTCGATTGAGCTCGGACTAACTCAGCTCCAGCGACTTATCATGTTGTTGGAAATTCGTGAATCGAGCGTATACTATCTTTATTGAAAGAAAGCTCCCATTCATTTAGCTGTGCCTTGCGGCCGTACTAGACGACGTAACCCTACTTGTACTGAGACGACGAGACCTTCAGGGGGTCTTGGCAACAGTAGGCGGAGTGCGGATGGCGATGGGTCGGGGACGCTTGCGTGGAGGTGGGT
>JAADWU010000557.1:0-11236 GCA_023336255.1 Pythium graminicola | reverse complement strand
GCAACGCGAACCGACAGTGGTGAGGAGAGCGACCAAACCGCATTTGACGATGTTCTCCAGGCGTGTGACCTCGCCCAGGGTCCGCTATCCGCTCGGACAATCGAAATTGGACTCAGTTTTACCCATGGCAAGATCACACATACGATGATTGCAAAACTTTTCGATGTACTCAATCGTCTGGCATCTACCGAGCGACGCGATGATGGGATCCACTTTCGTCTCACGACATTGCGAGTAGGTCCAAAATGCTCCATTCAACCCAAGGCACTTGAGACGATCCGGGAACGATGGGGACCAGAGTATGAGCTCACAAATCTGTCCCTTGGCTCGATGGACGAAATCAAACCATCGGTTCTTCAAGATGGTTTGGTACGATTGACGACGGAGCCAACGAGTAAGCTCCGTCGACTCGTCACAGTTGCACATGAGAGTTTTCCAGCTCTTGCGTCCGTGTTTCGTACTTCCAGTGCCAATTCCATTCTTGACGTCGACGTTAACTACGATCCTACAGAAGACAATGCGGCATGGTTAGCATTTGCATTCTTCCACGTTGACTCGCATTCGTCGGCGACTTCTATTTGTCTTCGTTTTTCTTCATTTCGTCGAGATTTCACGACCCAGTGGATAGAAACATTTGAACGAGCGCTTCAAAGCTTCAATCCATGTGGGGATCTAGTTGGGGAAGAGAATGATCATGAGGAGGCCACGGAACGAACATTTGTGACGATCAAAGCATCGACGCCCGTCAAATCACACGCATACACTGGTGCCAAACGATTGTGCAAGATTCCAAGTCTTGCGAATGGAACTGATCAAGCATTTGAGCGACTTACTCAGGTCAAAAATTACGTTGGGGTGGTGATTCCAGGCATTGGTGGTGGCTGGGTCCCGGAAGCATCGATCGTGGACACACGATTCAAGCCTAGCAATCTCCAAACCAACCGTACGATCCAACACAATCGTCAGGTCAAGTCATTAGCAATCGTCCCCACAACCTATGTCTCCCATAACCACGTCACGGCAACCCTACGATTGCTAGACATGATTGGTGAGCCCCTCGAGTGTCTTTCTCTCCCATTGTGTCACTTTGACACGACTCAGTTGGCGCACATTCTTCGATGTTGTCCAAACCTACGAGAATTGAACATCAGTGGCCATCAACTCGATCATATTGACCCACTTGTTGATGCGTACTTGGCTGGTGAATGCAACATTCACACTCTAAGTCTGGCATATCGAGCTGGATGGTCGACATACGATATTCCCGAACGACTGGCTGCTTTTCTTCGTCAGCATCACCAGAAACGCCTTCCTCTCGCTCGCTTAGCGATTGAACTCATCATCAATCAGGACAGCTTCGTCACAGGGTCACGGTGTACGATGGCAGCAGCAACAAACTTGGCATCGGCATTATCGGATCTCTCCTCAATCACATTTGTGCATTTCACCACTGGAAAATACGGTGGACGGGCGACCGAACTCCTTCCAATTGATTTCTCCCGTGGTCTGGCAAGTGAACCATTTGTACTGGACCGCAAGCTTGCGTTCCTCAGTGTCGTTCGTCACAAGAGTGAAGATCACAACGTCCATAGCGATTCCAGTGTCTGGACGCGACTCGACACGCTCGTGCTATCGCGTATCTTTTCCTTTAGTGCGAAAGCTATTGCACGGCATGCTCTTCGGTTCCATGTTGTTGAAGAATCCTGAAGAAACTGAGTTGTCAGTGTGTGATGTTCTAGCTCTAAGAGCGTTGGTCAATGACCCTCTCACATTGATTAAGTATTGTGCTCGAAGCGAAGATGAGCATTTGCCCGTACCATACAACCGATCGAGAAGAGCGACATGAGCGAGAGGAACGCCGAGCCAAAGATACCACTTCTAGAACTCAGGTGTGACCTCGTCGACCAGTTCATTAGCATAGTCTAGGTACTTAAATCGATAACGCGGCAGTGCTAATGGCATCTCCATTGTATTCAGGCATGGCGCCATCGACGCAAGCGGTACTGGAATTGCGTAGCGACGCATGGTCTAGTGTTGAATTGATGGATTACATGACGCAGGTGCTGCACGACCTCACCACCGAGCGTGGGCTCGTCGAATGGCGTCTTCAACGTGTTGATAATCATGACGTTATTGTCGGGAATGCACTCACCGATCGACTTAGAGATAATCGATTGCACCGTAAGCGCAAGCATCGTGGGAGCACTCCAGCGTTTGCAGAAAGCGATGGGGGTCATAGCTCGTCGTCGCCTGCGCGCTCCGCGTGCAGCTTCATCGTTCTGAGCACAGCGTTGGAGCCGGCAATGTCCATAGAAAGGTACGCATTCTCTAGCTACGAATGTGCGTGTTGAGGGATCGTAATGAACGAGCCTGTAGACTTGTGGAGCTTCACGCTACCGCACGCAATGTGTCCACGTCCAGCAACGCATCACCACCTCTAGAGCGAGTGTACCTCTGTCTCATCGACGCTGATAATATCAGGTACACAATTGCGACCGCTCTATCCTCTTGTGAGCAACAATCTAACAGAAAATACTGTTCCTGTCCCCACAGCTACTACCAGCTCACCATCGGCTTCGCGCCATTTTCCTCAAATGTCGACTCAGAACATACCTGAGACATTATCAGATATCTTCAGTTATTTTGGAGCTCTTGGATCCACAAGCGCATCATGGTCGTCCCATTAGCTCGTCTCGCGCGTGCATTGCCCGCTTCGCATCGCCTGCAGCGTGTATTTTCTGTGCTTAGTGGTGTCTCTGAGGATTTGCTTATTGCGTACGTTGAAAGCGTCTATGGTTTTCAAGAAATGCAGGTTCTAATAACTCTTCTACAGAACGAGTATTGGTCATCAGATTGGTGGGGATTCGCACAAAGCACTCGTTGATAGCCTTGTCAAGACCAATGTCGTGAAAGCCAACTCGAGGTTGGAACGTGCGCTCCGTGCAGTTGATCGTGCTGCTTTTGCACCACCCGAAGCGCGCTCCACACCAGCGGCGTACGAGAACCGACCACTTAAAATTGGAGTCGTAGCAACAATCTCGACGCCGCAACAACATGCACAGGTCATGGGGCTGCTTGAGGAGCACTTGCATCCTGGTGCTCAGGCACTGGATATTGGTTGTGGCTCTGGGTACCTGGTTGCGGTCATGGCTCACCTCGTCGGGGCTACGGGATCTGTGACTGGTGTGGACATCGTCCCCGAACTGGTCGAATTCTCGAAGCGCAACCTAGAAGCAACACTAGATGAAGAACTGTTGCAAGTGACACAGATTGTGAAGAGTTCGAATAAGCGTGTGCTTGGTGATGTACCACAAAACACACAGTTTGACGCCATCCACGTTGGTGTCGCGGTCGAAACCAAAGTCGAGGCCGAGCAATTTCTCGATTTTCTCAAACCAGGAGGCGGTCTGCTCGTTCCACTCGGTCGTGACGGTGAGGAACAGAAGCTTGTCAAGGTACGATAAGGTGTGTGCGGTCATGATCAGCGAGGTGTTGATGTTCTTGGTGTAGATGACAAAGCACACCAATGGTGAGGTTTCCAAGGTGGACGTCATGAGTGTGCTGTGCCAGCCCATTCTCGATGACGTTCCAGTCCTAGAAGTCAAGGAGACACGCTCTGAGAAGACTGCTCGTCTCGAAAAGGAACTCAAACAGTGGCGGGACGCTTTTGAAGCTCAGCACCAACGCCGTCCGACTCGGGACGATATGATGAACGACACGATTGCAAAGCAGTTGTTTGCCGACTTTACTGCTCTTCGAAAGTAATAGACGCATCACACTCATCGTCTATTGAGGTGTGTCTATTAGGCTTGTGCCAGTGCTGCCTTGGCCGCTGCCAGCTGCTCTTCGCCTTTGTTAATCTCGTTATTGATGTGGAGACGTTGCGTCGTTCGCTCGTATTTTAATGGATTGGTACTGGACACAAACTGCGGCAATGGCTCAATAACGGTATCACCGTCCACGCCATTGAATCGTACGATGGATTGGCGCTTCTTCTCCGAGTTCACGACACGATGCTATTAAACACACACAGATACATCAGTAAAAATGGCGAATAGAGAAACACAATCAAACGAACTTACTTCTGTTGCCACGAGTACGCCGTTTGTCCACCGCTCTAGAATATCGCCGACCATCACAAACACGCGGTCATCTGACACGGGTGCTTCGACCCACTCGCCATTGCGAGCAAGCAAATGGAGACCTGGACTGTTTTGATGGAGGATGGTGAAGCACTCAAAGTCAGTGTGTGAAGCAATGCCAACACTCGAGTTCTTGACGGGATTATCGGATTCGGGGTACGTCAACAAACGCATAAACGCCTCGGCACGATCGGTCACATGTTGCTGCAACAGACACCAACGTGAGCACAACAATAATCTCATTCTCATCATAAGACTCACCAAGAACGTGTCGGCTGGAAGTCCCAACATCTCTGCAAAACTTCGGAAGAGCATTTGAGAGACCTTGGTGGTTTGGTTGTACAGTCCATACACATCGTCCTGGAAGCCTGGGATCTCTGTCGGCCACACATTGGGACCAAGACTGGAACCAGGTTCGATGAACGATGGTAACAGCTCCCGGGCCAGATCGAAGCCTTCGAGACGAGAGATCACACCTGGTTGGTACTGGCATAGATTGGAACCGTGTGAGGACATCGATTCATCGAGCTGTCATGAGTGTATGGGTTGGCGGCGTACCGATGGTTCTTCAAACATAGGAGTCCAGCCACGTGCATTTGGTGAGTTTTTCACGTGGTATTTGTGTTTGATGTCCGCGGGAAGCGCGAGGAACTCGTCCGACCGCTTGTATACCTGTGTTAAATGACCAAATGTCAGTTCTTGTTGAACACACAATGCCTTTAATACTTGTCACCTTGGCAATGAGATCATTCGGAAGAACATCTTTGGTTGGCATTGTAAAGAAACCCGTCTCCAAACACGCGTGCTTCATCTCATCTAATATTTGCTGCTTTTCTGCGGGTGATGCGCCGTTCGCACTGAGCAAGGGTGCCACATTGACCAGTGGCACGGCGTCATGATCAACTTTGGCGGCTGTCATCACATGGACACTTCGCATCGAGCGGAGCGCTGTAGAGCGCGTGGCATAAAGCGGAAGGCGAAGCATCGTGAGCTGGTCAGTCGTACAAAGGAATGACGTAAGCGACAGAGGTGCAAGGACGGTGAGGAGCTTTGTGGTTGCAGTTGATTGTGAGCTGGTCGTGAAGAAAGACACGGATGATCCAAGTGCAGAATGATGGTCGATGAGTACACAATACTGTAACCCATTATACTAAATCCGAATGTAATTTACGACCGTATATTACCCATAAACAAGGAACAGTCCCTTGTTCAGCATAATCAAACAAGGGACAATATTGCTTCACATCTTTCAGGTTCACACATGAGCAAGTGCTGCTAACCCTCCTTGGCTATGTCGTACCTCAAGAACTCGACGCATTACAACAATTGGATCTTCACGCAAGAGGAACTTGTGCGGATTCATAGATTACGACAGGTGAAAGTAAAGAAAGCGTTGCGACTGGAGCAGGCACAAATTGCCGCCGGAGCTGCGAATGGGAACGCTGGCATGAAACCCACACGCAAACCACGATCGTTTGCGGCACTAATTCCCCCATCGTCGACGGCTGTACGTGATCTGAACGACTGGAATGATGAAATTGATCTAGATCTCGACAAGGAAGAAGAGGTGGAAGAAAAAGAAGGACTAAAAGTGACACCATTGATTGAGTATTTGACCCTCGAACAAGAAGCATTGGTTCGCGAATTCTACGAAGCGAAAGTCCAAGAGAGCTGTACTCAACTGTTTCGGACGTCAGACAAAGTCAAATGCTGTGCCGTGATGTTGTACAAGCGGTTCTACCTGTCCAATTCGGTCATGGAGTTTCATCCCAAGTATATTGTACCCACGGCCATTTATGTTGCTGGAAAAGTCGAAGAGCAGTACATCAACGTGGACACGATCGCTGAACAATTGAATGTGGATCACAAGCACGTTATTGGTCACGAGATGATTTTGCTTGAAGGTGTGCGGTTTCAGCTGATTATGTATCACCCATTTCGCGCGGTTCTGGGGTTTGTCGATGATTTCCGAGGCTTTAGCAAATCGCAAGGACGGGATTTACCATTGGATGCCCTTCAGAAACTCCATGCCAACTCGTGTGTCGTGCTGAATGATCTTTTGTTGACTGAATTGCCGTTCTGCAATTACCCCGCGTACCTGTCACTTGCCGCTGTGTGCCATGTTGCGCAAGAGATGGAGAGCGATCCAAAGAGTGGGGTCGCCAAGAGTGCACTAGACGAGTATATCAAGCGAAGCAAGTTCTCGCAAGGTAAAGATCTCGATACTCTACACGCCCAACTTGAACGTGTCCTTCAGCGGTATGCTGAGGTGAAAGAACAGCACAAACAACGTGAACAAGATCCTGTGGTTTCAGAGAAACATGCCAAGCAAATCAAAAAAGTGTACAAGAAACTCAAGTCTTTTCATATTGAGGATGGGAGCGACAGCAAGAAAGACAAGGATGGAAAAGACTCGAAAAAGCGAAAATCTGGTGATGATGGTGATAAGAAGGACAAGAAGAAGTCCAAAAAGGAGAAAAAGGAGAAAAAGGAAAAGAAGGAGAAGAAATGAGCAATGCGACTATCTCCAGGGCGTTGAGATGAGAAGCAACTCTACAATAATAAAGATCTCTATTTGTTATCTTCGTCTTCTTCCTCTTCCTCTTCTTCTTCCTCTTCCTCGTCTTCCTGTTGTTCTGCTGCCATTTTCTCTCCTACCAAATAGCATTGTTAGACCATGTCATCGGAACATTCAAACTTCATGCACATACTCAAAATCTCCACGATCGCATGCTGTGTGCGTCGCTCGAGTTTCTTGAGCATCGGGGCAATATCACGTTCAATATCCCAATTCGCACGTTTGGGTGCCAAATTGACTGCATCTTCTTCGTCATCATTCTCATCGTTTTCAGCGTTGTGATCTTCGGCGATTTGGCTGTCCACGGCTTGGACGAGGTTCGCACCTTCAGTGTCATTGGCCTCTTCCTCTTCGTCTTCTTCGTCTTTTAGGTTCGCACTAGTTTCCGGAATGGGCTCTTCGTCAACTGCCTCACCTCTTTCTAGCCGTTCTTTGCGCTCCTTCGCCTCACGGAGCATCTTGAGCCGCTTGGCGCGCGGCATCTCTTCCTCGCGGTCCCCCATGGTGTTTTGTTTTTTCTATGGTGTGGCAATGGTCCTATATTATGCCTACAATACTGTCCTATTGTAGGACACGGGATTGACCCATTTTGAAGTCCGAAAAGCTTTGTTGTCGAAAATGGTCATGGGCGTGAAAGCATGGAGGAACGATTCATGTCGGGCATGATGGCCTACATGCCATCCATGGCACGTAAACTCATTTCACCATCCTGTCAATACACACTCAATGAATATAAATGGAGATTAACTTGCTAAAAAAAACTACGGACAGACAGAAGACACAGAAACGACACACACCATCGACATCCAACACGAACACCATGGCATTCGAATTGCATGTGTGGGGTTCCATCGACTTGTCAAACCAGAGAAACTGGGTTGAGAAATAACCCCACGTGCTGTTGCATCTGCCGAGAAGAAGGAACAGCGTCTGGTCCGAGCGTTGCCGGCCGCAAAGACAAGCAACAACGCGTGACGAAGAAGCGTCTTGTCCCAGCAACGGATAGAAGGTCCGTAGTGGGTTCTTGGAGATCCGGACGGACAAGAGTCAGACTCGAAGGCGAATATCACGCAACCACCCGTTCGGTCCGATCATTCAAGGTAGCAACGTACGTTCGCCCTGTAGAGACCGGGAGATGGGTCGAACAATGTATCCCGGCCAATGCCACGCGTCGCATGGGCTCGAGCGGCTCTTCGCCGGCGGATCCATCCTCCTCGGCGACGTGGGGTCGGGTCTTGCGATGTGTGCGTGCTTCACTTCAAGCCGTCGCTTGGTCCGTTCGATCCTTCTTGTTCTCTCTCCCTTTCACTATTTCTGACCTGTTTCGAATTGATTTTCTTCGTCCATACACGTCCACCACAATGGTCATCCACCTTGAATCCAGCCTCACATGACGCTTGTCATCCTTCCACCACAACGCTCAAGTGCCAACGCCAATGTCAAGGGAGACAACGTCACGCTCTATGTCACAAGAGAAATAAATCAATACACTTGTCTACAAAGTCTGCCCTACACGACTTGCACCTCCTCTCTGCCTTGGAGAGGAAGAGCGAAGTCGATGCAAAAGCAGGCAAGGGAGCACCACAGGCAGGCAGGCAAACAAGACAACAAACCTACCATGACAAGACGCCCAAAGTTGATGCCATTGATTGCCAGCCTCCCAAGCAACTCCTTCACTCTCTCCTCTCTCTCTCGTCTGTCTTGCTTCCTCACCTTCCACAATTCTTGCAACCTGGTTCGTGACTCTTAGAGCCCGTCTTAAAAGACTCACTTGGGAGCTGCATTACTTGTGTTCCGACTGACGCAAGTGGGCAGAGCAAAGACCCTTGCGACGGCACGGCTTCGTGCAGTTCTCCACAGAGCAGCGCTTGCCGCCACCGTGGGTTGCACACATACCACCACCACGATCGTTGCGCATGCAACCGGGGACTTCACAGAGGCGTGAACCACCGTGGAGTGCGCAGTAGTCACCACGCTGGGTACCCTTAGTGCAGCCATCAAACATGCAGCGCTTGCCACCACCGTGCGAACGGCAGTAACCACCACCCTGCGAGCTACGCATGCAGCCTTCTACTTGGCAACGTGGACCACCACCGTGGGCCTTGCACAAGAAGTTCGACTGAGCAGCCTTCTCACAGCCCTCAAAGCTGCAGCGCTTGCCACCACCGTGACGAATGCACAAGTTACCACCCTGGCTCGACTTGTCACAACCTTCAATGGCGCAACGACGTCCACCACCGTGCGAGATGCACAGACCGTTCGAGCGCGAGCGCTTGTAGCAGCCTTCAGCACGGCACAGACGACGGCTCTTGACCTCCGGCATGGCAGGCTTGACGCGGGCAACCGGGGCACCCACAACCGACGACGGTGGAGTCATCTTCAGCTCTTCATCGGTGAAGTCTTCCTCGAGTGATTCCATCAACGACTCGATCGGGGTGTTCGCCAGCATGTTAAGGTTTAGGATACCATCATCCGAATCGAGGTTCAGGGTCTTCTTATCCGTCTTCTCTTCAGGCGTATCAACGAGGAAACTGTAAAGAATCGACATTTCGGTACCATCAAAACCATCATCCAAGTTGATCAAGTCTTCCTTGTCCTTCTCAAGCGCATCGACATCATCCGGCATCGAAAAGTCGAGCAGCTCTTCAAGCTCGGCAGCTTCAAAATCGTTCGACGACTGGACCACGGCTGGGATAGGAGCCACAGGCTTGGTCTCTTCTTCAAACACCGTCTTCTCATCAGCAAAGTCCGCCGTAGCAGTCATCCATGGCATCGATGGCAAGTTCTTCGGGAACGAGACAAACGGAAGAGGCGGCGGAGGAGCCGCCATTGACATGATGTCCGCGCCACCGTAGGACGCCATCATGCCACTCGCGTCCGCCCATACCGGCAAACCGGCGTTGGGCGCACGCATGGTCTTGGCCTTGTTGTTGGCCATTTGTAGGGATTTATTCCCTGAGGGTTGGTACCCAGCGAACAGCGCGGCTGCCGCGGGTCCCATGGCCCCCAGAGAATCTCGCGATTCAATGGGTCGGCACATTCGGATGAAGGGGCCAACAGACGTATATAGCGTTGGTCGTGGCCACTAGGGAGCGTAGGTCTTCTTGCGACTCGGTTTCTTTCTCACAGTGAGCGCCCCCTACCAGGACGCAAAGACGAGAAGCAAGCGAGACGGTGGAGCGCCGACGACCGCGACAGGGTTTCCACCGACTGTTTCTTCGCTTGCGGACGGGGAAGGGGTGGAACGGTAGGGGAAGGGATCACATCGACAGTTCTGATTCGGTGAAATTTAATCCACGGAAGAATCTTTCGAGTTTGATTGGGTGTTTTAAGGAAATGAACCGGTCCACTAATTGGGTTGATGCTTTCGTCCAACAGCAATTGTGGGCGACTGTAATCGCGAGGGTGATCTGAAAGCGAAAGGGCACAGTTGGGCGACAGGTTTCATAGAAATGGATCCAACATGACATCTAACCCAAGCCCCGAGATGGTCGACAGATTGATTTTTGCAGCGGGTAGGGGAGGGACGAAACACTTGAACCTGATGAAAATCTTGGCAAGATTTCTACGTATGATTTTGTTTCGGGACACTCGAAATATATACTGTAAATATTAGTGAAGACCTTTCAATATTTTGGAATGGGTGTTGCTTTCGTGGGAGTGTGAACTTGGGACGGTGCGCGCGTTCCGCAGGTTCGAACCGGACCTCGGTTCCGTTGGAAAAAGCCGTTGGAAATGCTCCAACCGAGCGTGAAAATGTCGACGTACACGATCGACGATAGCGAACATGCTCATAGTATTAGATCGACAACCATCTCTTGTAGTCACACCAGCCGACAAACACTGCACCGGGAGGTTCTGTTCATATTTGTTGGACGATTTTTGATGTGACTCCAGATCTGGGTGCTGCCACATTCTGGCATAAACAGTAGACGGATTCAGTGCATCTGTACTCAATGATAAGGCGGCACCTTGACCGAGAGTCATCAATGAAGAGTTTGCCTTGTCACAATCTGAATGTTTTAAACCTAGCCACCGTCAGCCATAGAGCCACAGCCAATCCGACACATTTGTCACCGAACAATTGTACTGTTGACAAACAGCCCAAGTGTTCGTCTGGATGGGGCTGTTTTTGACATGAGCTGGTGGCAGTGCCTCTGGCTGCAAGCAGCAGCGACAGCCACGTCAGTTGGACCGATCGAGCGGTCCAAATAGAATGCAGGTGCCCGTGGCACTGCCAGTCGCAGCCGCACAGTATGGTCATCAGGTGGGCAATGAAAGTTCAGTACAGCAGCAAAGCCACGCACGTCATGAGTGAACGACAGCGCTTGGCAAGCTACATCAGTACTTTCGGCTGCATGTCTTTGTCTCATTTGTTCAGTCGTGTTCTTTCCTTTCAACGGTACCATTAGAAGGGTACTATGTGTACACCACACATATTCGTACTTTCATGATCGTCTTCAGTACCAAATTACAGTACCGTAGGTTTTGATTAAGTACGCGATCTCTGTTTCGT
>JAADWU010000556.1:0-11242 GCA_023336255.1 Pythium graminicola | reverse complement strand
TTCCTGGTCTATCTGGGGTGGAATTTGCGTTGCCAGCACGTGTAGATGGTCAAGAAGCCCAGAGATAAACGCGATGGCATTATCGTCCTCAGGGTGGAGCGTACCGAACTGTGTTGCCAGTTCCTCGAACATGATTGAGCATAGCTCATCAACAACGGGGAGGGCGTCTTTGTACGACACCTTTGCCATCACGAGCGCAACTGATTCAACGATGAGCGTGACGCTATTGTCCAACGCACTGATCATCTGTCGCGTTGCATGAAGCCTGGCGTGATAGAGTTGGACGATCGATTCCATCCACAACGGATTGAACATATGAACACCACATTTGGTGGCAAGTTTGCGGAGCGCGACAGTACCCACATGATCCTCTTGTCCCCTTGCTCGAAACGGGTATTGTGCCAATGGCTGACTAAGGGTGAGACTCTTGGAAAGGATTTTGAAAGCATATTGGTCGATAAAAGATGGGTTTCTCGCAAACCAGTGGCTGGCGACACCAAGAAATATTGTGGCAGTTCGTTGCAGGGCAAGATGTGATGGCTCATCACGAGATAAATAGTCGAACAAACGAGGTACAAGCGACAAATCGTCTTCTCGTAACGATTTGGAAACAGCACTAAGAGCGTGAACATACACCTCTGTCGTTCGCCACCACTGTCGAGCCACATCAACATCGTCAGTAATTCGGATGTAAACGCACTCGTCATTCTAGGTTACTGCACTCACCGATTCGTCCTGCTGTCCTGCAACATCAAGTTCGTACTGGTGGAAGATAGCGTGGATTGCATCCACGATGAATCGATCTTCACTGGCAGCACTCACCGTTGCGAGAGACCGAAACACTGCTCGCACATCATTCCGATACGTCCCGAACTGTTCCTTTACAACAGTCGACATCGATTCGAAATCGACAGGAATCTTCGTTCGCTCGACGAGAATGTTTAGCAACCGGGAGATAAATACTTCAAACTCACTGATTCGGTGCTCATGCTTGCCCGAGATGTATTGGCGAAAGTCGATCCAGAAGTCCATGGTCTCGTTGGAGATCGCAATATCTTGGAGACTAGTGAAGAACAACACGGTATCGAGGAACTCAAATACAAGCGCGACACTGGCCCCGTCGACTGTGTACTCGACGAAATGCGTGATAAATGCTTGTCCACATTCACTGATCGCTACGGCACAGCTCTTGAGCAAGAACGACACTTCCTGTGCACCACCATTGACCAATTGTTGGCGAATGTGATTCCCTAGTTTGACAAACTCGGTCATTACGAACACCATAAGTGGGACTTGAGTATCACTTCGACATGCTCTCACAACTTCTCTCACCACCTCAAAAGCATCATCGGTGAATACAGGTGTCAGAGTTTCCCGGAAAGCACGTGTCAACAACCCACTCTCGAGCAGTAGACTCGACGGTACGTTGCCATATTCGACCCAACTGGCAATGCACTGAAGAAGGAGACCACGAAGTCGGGTCTGGCTCTCGTTCGAGTCAATGGCCTCGGCAATCTTGGGCAACACATTCTGGATCACATGTGGTGCAGCTTGTTGGACCATGAGTTCACATTCTGTGCGCTTGTTCTTGCTAAATTTGACCCGCTTATTGTCGACTTCTTCGGGGATCACTTTCAGCGTCAGTAAAATGGCAAAGTTGGTCACGTTGCACGCCAGACCTTCGACCATCGGGCGTTTCTGATTGCTCACGAGCCACTCAACCGCCGAGACAAATGTTGCTTCACTATGTTGCTCATGAAATCGCAAGAGAATCACTGCGACCGTGAGCGCGAGGTTTGTTTGCACGTTCTGTTCTTCGAGGGCGGCATTGGGACCAGTCAATAAATCCCACACTTGTTGACAAAGTCCACCAAACTCTTTCGTGACCATTTCATGTTGTTGCCGTTCCTCGTCGGTCCAATTGAGTGCATCTTCAAGCTTGTATTTGCGTGCATACGTTGCCACAGTGAAATACAGCGTTGAGGCTGCAAACATACGCTCGGCCTTACGCAACGCCAGCATGTGAACATCGGTTTCCTCGGTTGATATGGGCGTTTGAAGAACTTGAAGCGCAGTTAACGTCGCTTCTGGAGACCGTTGAAATTGCTGTAAGAGTGAATCTGCACGACGTCGAATGCGCGGGGTACTTTGTGGACTATAAAGTTGATGCAGAGCTTCGGCAACGACACTAACCTGCATGTCTCCGGTCGAATACAATGAAAATGAATCCTGCCGTTCACACCGACTCTAACCAATCCTGGAACAGTTTCCGCGACGTTGCCGATCTCCACGATCTCCCAATGCGTTTGCAATACCACTTCTATACCACGGATGTGTACAAGTCGTTCAAAGGATCGGAAATCACCGTGGTTCGCCGTGGATATGTTGTCGTTTCCTTTGGTTCTGATCCTTTTTTGATGTGGGGTTTCCTGGCATGGAAATATTTCAGTGGCGGAACATAAATTACCAAAACCCTCTTCAACCTGATACTTGGTCCGAGACCATCATTCTCGACCGTTCAGTCTTCCAAATAGTACATAAGAGAGGGAGTCCAGTGAGTTACAGTGACTGTGCATATTCGTTATTAGAGGTCTTTCCCCCACACGCGTTCGAGTCTCCCTTCGGCATTTCCCCTCTTCCTTGGCGACGTGGCAGCATGGTGGGGACACGATCGCTCATCAGCGTAGCGGTGGCAGCCGTTTGCGCGCTATTGCCATCGACACACGCAGCGTTTTATGTTCCTGGCGTGGCACCGGAATCATGGGCCGATGGTGACAGCTTGGCACTCAATGTCAACAAGATCACGTCGACCAAGACGCTTGTACCATACGAGTACTATTATCTTCCCTTTTGCCGTCCTGCATCGATTCAAGAGGAATCAGAAAACTTGGGTGAAATTATGTCGGGTGATTCGATCATGGATTCCCTCTATACGCTTCAGATGCAAAGAAACTCACGGTGTCAAGTACTGTGTAAACCCATGACGTACTCACCAAAAGACACACAAAAGTTTGTCGATATGATCAAGGACGAGTATTATGTACAATGGGTGGTGGACAATCTCCCTGTACTCTATCGGGATCCTGCGGATCAGCAACTTGGCTCGTACAAACGTGGTTTCCCAGTGGGTGAGACTGATGCTCAAGGACGATATTTTTTGTACAACCATGTGCGTATCATCATCCTCACGAACAAGGATCCTTACGCGGCAGAAGAAGGCAAGTCCAAATTCCGTGTTGTTGGTTTTGAGGTTGTGCCGACGTCGATCAAACACGACTATGAGCGTGAACCGCTTGCGGGACAGGAATTGGAGACTAAGACGTGTGGCAAATTTGTCAACATTGAAGAAGTTGCAGTCAACAATCACCAATACTTGGATCCGACAAAGGACAACACAGTGCTGTTCACGTACGATGTACAGTTCCAGCCGTCTGATATCTTGTGGGAAGAGCGTTGGGACCGGATTATCAGCTCCAAGTCGTCGAACGACAAGATCCATTGGTTTTCAATCATTAACTCGCTTATGATTGTGCTTTTCCTTACGGGTATGATTGCGATGATCATGTTACGTACGCTTCACCGTGATATTGCTCGTTATAATGAAGTGCAGACAACCGAAGAAGCACAGGAAGAGAGTGGATGGAAGCTTGTCCATGGTGATGTCTTCCGTCCACCACAGTACTCACCACTGCTTTTCTCGGTGTTTGTTGGTACCGGTGTTCAAGTGTGCTGCATGAGTGCGACTACCATGGTGATTGCTTTACTTGGTTTGCTCTCACCTGCGAATCGTGGTTCGCTCTTGACGACGTTGCTGCTGCTTTTCGTCTTCATGGGAAGTTTTGCTGGTTACTACTCGTCGCGCACGTACAAGATGTTCAATGGCAAGAACTGGAAGTACAACACCGTGCTCACGGCTGTTCTGTACCCTGGTGCTCTCTTCGGACTGTTCTTCATTCTGAATCTCGTTTTGTGGAGCAAGGCCTCCTCCCAGGCCGTGCCCTTCGGTACGCTTTTTGCGCTTTTGGTGCTGTGGTTCGGCATTTCGGTACCACTTGTCTTCCTCGGCAGCTACTTTGGCTTTAAGGCGCCACAGATCGAACACCCTGTGCGCACGAACCAGATCGCGCGTCAAGTCCCAGAGCAGGTGTGGTACCTGTCATCACTCTTCAGCATCCTCGTTGGTGGTATCTTGCCGTTTGGTGCTGTCTTCATTGAGCTCTTCTTCATTATGTCCGCTTTATGGCTCCACCAGATCTACTACGTCTTCGGTTTCCTCTTCATTGTGCTCATTATCTTGGTTGCGACTTGTGCTGAAGTCACGATCGTCATGTGTTACTTCCAGCTTTGTGCCGAGGACTACCGTTGGTGGTGGCGTTCGTTCCTCACGTCGGGCTCTGCGGCTGTGTACTTGTTCCTCTACTCATTCTTGTACTTCTTCACTAAGCTCAACATTACGGCATTTGTCTCGGGATTGCTGTACTTCGGTTACATGGCCATGATCTCGCTGACGTTCTTCTTCCTGACGGGTACCATTGGCTACTTTGCTTGCCTGTGGTTCACGCGCAAGATTTACGCCTCGATCAAGATTGATTAGACAGAGCAGACTCGTTTGTACGAGAGCGACGCACAAGAGAGGCAAATCCGAAGTGAAGGTAGCTTATTCAAGGGTGTCGTGATGTGGAAGCAAGACAGCGTGTATAGAAGAAAGCCAAGTTGTTCAACTTGAATACGATGCAGTAGGGTTCAGCTTTTTCGAATAGGAAGAGAGGTTGGTTGCTGCTGCAAACATACCAGACACAGACCAAAACAGAGATATCCACAAAGAATGTACGTGTTTGCATTTTTGCATTCCAGATATCATCGTAGCGTCTCCATTCGCTTAGATCGTTCGCCATTCACCCATCCATGGGAACCGTCTAATCTTCTCGCGCGCTTGTTTTTGCCATTGCAGTACCACATTCATATCAATCTTTGTCTTGTGTGTTGCCACAGCCGAGGCAATGAGATCCGCGGGTGTTTCCACGAGATCCGCCGGTGTTCCTAGCTTCTGCAATTCCAACAAGCCGACGAGAGTGCTATTTCCACCGACAATTTCATCCATCGCATCGTTCACTTCATCGAGTCGCGCTTCATCCATGATTTCTTGAAGTTTAACTTGGGTCTCGGCGTACGTTGGATCCAAGGGGTAGGATAATCCACGAAGTGCTGTTGTCAGAGAGGCATTTGCAAGGTCTTGACGGGTATGAATCTGCATTTGCTGCAACAGCCGAGCGAGTTTCGCACCAGCAATCTGTTCCACTTCATCGTCAATTGCATCACATGACGCCTCCCGACCAACCACAACGAGTTGTGCACATGTCCACTCCGTGTTCTCGTCTGCGTCGGCTCCGACACCGGCTGTTGTGGCTTCTGCAAGGGACAGAATACGAGCCTTGTTGCAAGCATCACAGTACACGGTTGTCGTTTTCTCTACGTCTTCGTCTTCGTCATCTCCTTCCGACTCGGTCTCGTTGGGATCACGCGCTGGAAGTGGTGCAGAGACGCTGGTACTTGCTCGCTCACGGATTGCCGAGCTCACTTGTTGTGCACGTGCGCGTGCCTCCACTCGTGCAACGGCAGCACGCGCCATCGCTTCCTTCAGTGAACGTTTCTCTGCTTGTTCTGCATACTCCATGGCCAACAGAAGTTGCTGGTCACCTGTCGCTTTCTCTTCTCCATCTTGATCGTCGGAATCGATCTCGATGACTTCTTGGGCCACATGCCTGGTTGTTGTTGAACGCCGAGTCCGAGTCGGTGTTGCTTCTGTACCAATCGTACCAGTCTCTTTCCACCGCTTGTAAATCTCTTCGTTTGCCTAGTTCCACATATCATCGCGTTCAACAAACGCTCAAATATCCAAGTTGTATTCTGCACTGACCTTGGCCTCCATAGCTTTCTTGGACATTTGTCGGGACCGCGTATCTAAATACGACCAGTCTTCATCTGGCACGAGTGCCGCCATACCTGCTTCAATGTCACCGTCGTACAGACGTGCAATGTTCCAAAACACACTACCACAGATGTCAGATCAAAACAATACTTGTCCTTGCACATTCTTGCACCCAACCTACCGTGGTGAGAGTTGGGCCATGTTGAATGGCTTGAGCATTTCGCGTCCTGTTTCTCCACCCGAGATCAAAATGTACTTGAGGGCTGCTTGCAATTCCATGGGCTGTAGTAGCATCACGGTCTCTTCTTTCCACTTGCGCACGCTCTCTCTAAACTTGACGCGCATCTCTCGTGCCTGACTCCCATCTTCGTCCTTTTCTCCCTGCCCCACTGTCTGCGCCGCATTGTTGATTTGAATTTCAAACTGTTTCGAAAGCGCAGCTTTGAGTCGGGCATTTGCGAGCGTAATCTCGTATTGGTGCTCGACGGCGGATTTGGTCGCTGCACGGAAAAACTTGCCCACACGGCCTTTGGATTGGCCGCTAACAGCTTCGGCCAAGGCAACCCCAATATCGTCTTTGGACGTGAGGTGTATGGCTTGAGTTCGTCGATATTTCGGTGCCGTTTCCTCCGGTACCACAACACTTTCTTCTTCGAGTGATGCACCTAATCGCGCACCATCACCTCGTTCTTTTCGCTTTGGAGGTGCCTTGGGTTTGGCACCTTGGAGTGTGTGGACGCCACGCACGGGTTCCTTGGGTTTTGCTTTTCCCCATGCACGGGCGTTCGCTGTGGCCCGGGCAATGGACGCTGCTACACCACGTGTTGCCGCTCGACCTTTGACTGGCGTTGTGGAAGTAGCGACTGCTTGTCGTGGTTCTGCATCCGGTGCGGCAGTGTCGACAACAATTGCGTCATTGTTGGTAAATTTGGTCTGGATCATGTCGTCTGGTGCATACGTCACGGCGCGTGGCGGAAACCCAGAGCGAACTAACGTTCCGCGGTTAGAATCCATCCATTTCAGTGCAATGAACGCTTACGTACACGTAAGCTGGAGGTTGCTGGTACGTTTGATCGCTAATTCCTTGGCTGCGAGGTCTAGAAGCATCCGCATGTCAGCGTGATTTAGAGAACGTTATACGCATGAGAACGTACCACACAGTTCACGCAGAGAAGTAACTGGCGTGACCTGCACGGTGGCGGCTTTGCCTTTGGGCCCACGTAGTCGTAGCGTCCACATATTCAACCCACGTAATAGCAACGAAAATGGCCAAATGACGCCGTTGCTCGATTCCAAGAATGATGGTCTAGTTTGGCTTAGTAAATTAGTTTCGAGTGGACTAGGCTGATCCCATTAGTATCTCAAAGTTCGTTCGGATCTAATGAATAAGTACGGCTTGAGGTTTTGTTCCCGTCCGGAATGTTCCACGAAAGTACGCTCTGGAATGGGCAAATATACTGGATTAGGACATTAATCATTTGGAGCTCTTCGTGTTTCTGGCATTGCCATTTTCGCGGGTTACACGAGATCTCTTTCAACCTCATGACGGACGTCAGCGCTACGACCTCGACTGCCACGACCAGCACCAATACGTGGCAGTTGCTACTGCAACAGGCGGACGATGCACTCGCAAAGGAACTGCTCTGTGTGCAGCGTCGGTACCATGGCACTGTGCTCAGTCGTGATGACTGTGGCGTCTGTGTGCAATGCTTTATTTCGCTCTCAGATCCCGATCTTTCACCAGCATTCAAGGGCGAGTCTGAAATCCGAGTGGTATTCCCAGCCAAGTATCCAGCAGAAGCCGTGCAATTGGATTTCACAACCTGGCACCATCGCATGACAGTGAAGCAATTCACCGCCCTCAACCAAGCAGTCGCCGATCGCGCTGACCAGTTGCGAGGCACGTACAGTATCCGCAAGCTTCTCACGTGGCTCGATAACAACATTTTGCGATTGTTGCAAGAATCAGCACCACCGGTGGAGGAGTCACAGAATGAGGAGAAGCCCAAGGAGAACACTGAAGAGAACGCCGTGGAACGAGAGGATCCACGGGCAACGAAACCGTGCAAGTATATGCTACGTGGTATGTGCAAAAGTGGTGACAAGTGCAAATTCTCGCATGACAAGGCCAAAGAATTACGAGTAAAGCGGAAAGAAAAACAGCGACGTCATCCAATGGAGACAACTGAGGGCAGCGATACAAAGGACGAGACAAGGCGGTCGGCAAGTCCAGTCGAAGAACGTTCACAACCAACTACGACAACACAGGAAGAACGAACAAAGACGGACGCAGTCGACACCAGTGCAAAAACAAAGAAGAAAAAGAAGACCAAGAAACCTGCCCCATGTAAGTTCTTTGCCAAAGGAACGTGTCGCGAAGGCGAAGCGTGCAAGTTTTCTCATGCTGTCAAGACACCATATGAGCAGGAACAAACGACAAAGATGAACGGGATCACTATAGCTGTCATTGGTGAACTACCGAAACCATCAGAACCCATGGTTTCTCCTTCTAAGGAAGAGGAAGTACCAGTCACACCTGAGCCGCCTCAGCCTCGCCCTGAAGACTGGACGTCGGACCAGCAACGTGATTTGGACCTGGCACTCAAGAAATACCCTGCTACCATGGAAAAGAAAGAGCGGTGGTTCGCAATTGCCAGTGAGGTTGATGGAAAGACATTGAACAATTGTATCGATCGATACAAGTTGGTGAGTCAGCTTGTCAAAACTGGTGCACCGATTCCAATTGCTTCAACACTCGCACCACCGACCACGCCATTGCCTCCATCCCCCAAACAAACTTCTTTACCAACATCGCCACTGAAACGCCGAGTCAAGTTTGAGGATCCGCAAGACGAAGAGCTGGAGCTTCATGCCAAAATCACACCTGAGGACCAACGTATTCCCATTGTGACGGAACCCGACGTGAGTGGTACTGAAGTACGCCTTGAAGAGTTGTTTCTCTATCAAATCGGCACCCTCGTCCCCCATTGCATTGTATGCCAAGTTCAATGTCTCCAATGTCCTCTCAAGTTTGATGCCAAGCTCACCCTTGCTCGAGACAATGCGCAAGTACAGAAATGGTGTCCACGTTGCAGTGCCAAACACATTGTCACATTGCGACCTGTGTTCACCCACGCTCAGAGCCATGTGCTCACGTATATTGACACAGAAAACTGTGCCATTGTCGATATTCTCCCCAGTGATGTATTGGCGTCTTGCCTCGAATGTGGTCGCGAAGCATTGCTTGAAAAAATCGTACCGGGTCGGCGGGTGGAGCAGTCATGTTTTTCGTGCCACACCAAGCTCGCCATGATGACCAAACGTATGGCAATCGGTTCGAGTCAGGGACCTGCCATTGCACTTGCCACAGCTACCACCACCAAGACAACCAAGGCACCGAGACGTGTCGTGGATACGTTTGTCCTCGGTCAGCCACTTCCACACAATGGAACGTGTGATCACTACAAACGTTCATTCCGGTGGTTTCGCTTCCAATGCTGTGGCAAAGCGCTCCCTTGTGACGTGTGTCATGACTCGAGTGATTGTCCACAAGCCAACACTGGTAAAATTGCCAGCAAAATCATTTGTGGCTTTTGTTCCAAAGAACAATCGAGTGCCGTGAAAGAATGTGCCTGTGGCAACGAAATGGGTCGAACCGTGAGTCGTACGCATCATTGGGAAGGTGGCACTGGCTGTCGTGATCCCAATCGCATGTCGTCCAACGACAAACAGAAATTTCGTGGTCTTCATAAGACAGAGAGTCAAAAACACAAGCGAGTTGGATTGCAGGGCAAGCTACGGACAGCACGGGTAGCAAATGAGTAGTTTCCGTAGTGATGCATTTTCAAGCATTCGATAGTGCCATTGAATCTACGTTTCGAAAAAGTGACTTTTCTTCAATAGAGTGACTATACAAAGACAAGTCAATATGTCATTATGCCGTTGACACACAAAAAGTATCTGCGGGAGATCCCCAGTCACTGATACCCACACGACAGGCGCCTGAACACGACACTCATGACGCTCCTTCTCCACGTACGTCAACACGTGCACAAAGTAGCGACGCGTACGTTGCAGAAGAGTGTCTCGCCTGTGGCAGCCGTGGGGCTCACGAGACACACTGCGGCGGTCACGCCGTGGCGTGCGTTGTCCCGCATGGCGTTCTCGACCGAAGCCACGGATGCGGCAGCAGCGGCATTGCGTATGGTACGAATTTCCTACACGCACTTATGTGAAGTGCATCGAGTCTTAACAGATGTCTTGTGAGAACAGGGCATGAAGAAATCGCAAAAGGCAGAGCCCGTCGAGGCACCAGTCGTCGAGACAGCGCCAGTGGAGCCGGTAGTCGAAGCCGAGCCGGTCATTGCACCGGCCGCCTCGTCGACTCAGCCACTATGGCTTGCACAACAATACAGTGCAGCCGATTTGGCATCTTTTGCACCTCGAATCGTGGTGGTTGGCGTCGGTGGTGCCGGTGGAAATGCCGTCAACAACATGATTGCGCGTGGTTTGCAAGGCGTCGAGTTTCTTGTGTGCAACACAGACGCTCAGCACTTGCGCACGACACTCACTGACAATCGTGTGCAAATGGGACCAGAACTCACAGGTGGTCTGGGTTGTGGTGCCAACCCCGAGGTTGGTCGCGAAGCGGCCGAAGCGGCGATTGACGAAATTATGGAACGTGTGCAAGGAGCCAATATGGTACGTGCTTTTTATATTGGTCGATCAAACAATGTGGAACCTAATAAGATCTTGTTGTGTAGATGTTTGTGACTGCAGGTATGGGTGGTGGCACCGGCACGGGGGCAGCCCCAGTGATTGCCCAGGCCGCCATGGAGGCTGGCATCCTCACTGTCGCAGTCGTCACCAAGCCATTCCGCTTTGAAGGAAACAATCGTTCCAAGCTCGCGGAGTACGGTCTCTCGGAGCTCCGTCAGAACGTCGATACGATGATTGTGATCCCCAATCAAAACTTGTTCAACATGTCGAACGATAAAACGTCACTCATGGATGCTTTCCGGTACGAAAAGACTGGAGATACCAAGGTCGTATAATGTGCTAATTGTGTGTGGATGGATTAGAATGGCGGATGATGTGTTGCTCGATGGTGTTAAGAACATCTCGGATCTCATGGTCATGCCTGGTCTTATCAACCTTGACTTTGCTGACGTCCAGTCGGTCATGTCGGGAATGGGAAATGCCATGATGGGCAGTGGCGAAGCCGAAGGCGAGAACCGTGCGCTTGAAGCTGCGGAAGCGGCGTTGGCGAATCCACTGTTGGGCAACATCTCGATCCGTGACGCCAAAGGAATG
>JAADWU010000555.1:0-11243 GCA_023336255.1 Pythium graminicola | reverse complement strand
TGAGGTGCGTGATCATGGCCATCCCAAGTTGGAACTTGAGGCCTTTGGGATTGAGCGTCCACGCCATTTCGAGGTCTGCAAACGCTGCTTCGAGCTCGTCTTCAGCACTCAGGCATGTCGCAATCGACGACGCCGTGGTGATTTCTCCTGGCACAGGAGTCGCGATTAATATTGGTTGCTTTGGTTTAGTGCTGTCCATCAGCTCCAGTGCCACTGCGAGTCGAATTGACCCGCGGTAATAGTAGGCTTGAGGGTCTTTGCCGTCCAACTTGATGGACTGATTAAAGTCAGCGAGGCATTTGCGTGCATTCGATCCGTCGGCGCTCTCCCCCTTGCACTTGCGGTAGTAGCAGAGCCCTCGAAGGGCAAAATACGTCGCTTGGGTGTTGTTGAACTGAATGGCGTTGGAAAAGTGCTCAATCGCATGATCAAGATCCCCGGCATCAAGAAATGCCTGCGCAAGCGACGAAAACCCTGTGGAATTGCGGCCATCCAACTGAATCGCACGCTCCAAATCGTCAATGCACTTGGCTACACCACAACATTTCAGACTCTGTGGGATTGACGATCATCGCTCTCTACGTACACAAGTTGCCGAGTTTGCGATAGCAGGTCCCGCGTAGTTGCAACACCTTGTACTCAACGCGGATCCCAGCTGAGCCATCTTCAATGGCGCGCGTGAGGTCGACAGTGGCTTCTTTCAGGAAACCGTGATCGTGGAGCACGAGCGCACGATTCAAGTAGTGATTAGCTTTCTTGCTGTCCATGTCAATAGCTGCAGTGAGATCTTCAAGCGCTTTCGCGGGCTGGTTGAGTTTGCGGTAGCAGGCGCCACGGTGTGCAAAGTAGGCGGCTGTACGGTCGTCCAGTGCGATGGCAAGACCGTAGTCCTTGGCTGCAAATTCGAGCTCGTTGATTGCACGAAACGCGTTGGCTCGTGCGAAGAAGAAGCGTGGCTGGTCGGCACGGATGGCTATGGCAACGCTAAAGACCTCGATCGCACGTACAAAGTCGTCGGCCGATGTCGCATTGTGCGCAAGCTCAGTGCCTTTGGTGTAAAAATCGACGGCCTGCTGCAGGTCCTGGGTCTTGACTTCGGGAGTTGCACGAGTCGCGGCCATGAGCGATGCCACCGCGACTGTGCCTACCGTTGCCATGGTTGCAGGAGTCGTTGGCAAGAGAGCGAGTGGTGTAAGTGGTGCAGTTGGTGCCATGTTTCACGTGGGCGTCGTGATATATTGTGTGGCAGCATGGAGGGTTTGTGGTCAAATATAACTTCGCGACAATGGTCTTGACGCTCAAAACAGAGTCGACCAAGAGTCGGTGATCATGGCAACGCAGCTCCCACTCGAAGGTGACGGTCTCATCGACAATCTCTTTTATTTCCTATGGAGCAAAGACGATTTCAACGCAGGACCACGCATCTACGTACCCCACACGGTCGTGTACAAGGGCGGGCAGCCGTCGGCGTGGTACTTTACATCTCTCAAGACGGGCAAGATCAAGAAGAAGAACAAAGTCAACCTCACGAATCTCCAGATCGAGCACGAGTTCACCAAGCGCGCAAAGCAGCTCACGGGCGGAGGTAGTTGCTCGGATATTGTTGCATGCTACCTCTATCAAGTGCCTGCAAAGACGAATGGAAGTCACCGGTCCCCCACAAATGATCATGACGAATCGTCACCAGCAGTGACGACGCTGATCGAGTACTTGGATTCGGCAGCGCTCCGTGAGTTTCTCTTTTCACGTGAGAAATCTCATAATGGCATTCTTCAGCGGTTTGTGCTACCGAAAGGAACTCATAATGCGACAATTCGCGCAATTTGGTCCCCTAAAATCTGTCTCCTCGAGCGTCGAGTCAACACCAAGAGTCTCTATGACCCACGTTACACTGTCTACGAACGTGGCGTGACATTTGACGGAGGCGGCGCAGGGGAACTCTTTAGTCGCCCGGAGCCAGTACGGGGGGCCATGCTACCAGGTGAAGTCCAGTTGTTGTGTGAGCGGATCGTGGACCATGTGACTCAAGTGAGTTATCACAAGTATCGCATCGCCCGCATGGTCCTTCACCTGAAGTGCGACGCCGAAGACCGACTGTGGTTGCTTTGGTGCTCGTCGCTTCGTGTCCTGCACGTGGACACGGCCGAGACGGTGATGCGTCCTCTCGACATTGTCTCAGACGCACAAGTACCAGCCCACGTCTCGCTTGGCTGTGTGAGCCATGTGTCTCCGGCGCTTCTACACGGAAGTCAGAGCCAACCCCTTCTCCCGAGCGCCCCACGAGTACGTTCGATGCGAGTGGACGACCGCGACGCTCCTCTGCGGGACGGCTTTCAGCGATGTACCAGTTGTGCTGATGTTGTCGAGCAACAGCGGATGCTCACAACCAATTACAAGGCAGTACTCGAACATTTTGACAAATTTCTCCTATTCTTACGCCTCAAAGTCAACGAAAAAGAACAAGTTGCAATTGAGTGGCCACCCAACCAGAGGCTCATTGACGCGGCCGGTGGTGTGGGCTTTGGGATCCTCCCCTACTGCGAGAAACCTTCGGTCCTTGCGTCTACCGTGACCTCATCGCCCCGCGGGAACAAACACCAGCACCATTTTGCGGGTCTCAATGCCCATGAACTCATCATTCCGCCTGTGATTCAGTATTTGCATCCGACACTCTGTGTCGAGGACTTTGAGCGCCATCGGCAGGACCCGATTTTCCTCCACAAACCGGTTGCGGTGTGTGAACCTTGTTGTCTCGTTTACTCGGATTACACAACGTCAGCACTCGAGATTAACTCGTTACGACCAAATGTTCCGGCGATTCTGAGGCCCCAACGAGAAGTAAACGACCTGAAACGACGTCTCGACCCGATCGACCCGATCACCATTGCCCAGACCTCTCCAGAGACGCGTCAGGCCAAGTCCATCGGTTCGAAACCACCTCTTTCGGCGTGGAAACCCATCCCACGGAACGTTACCGACAGGCAAGCCAAGGTCTCCAACCTCACCAAGTCGACGCTCCATACACTGCCGCCAGCACCGACGCTACCCGAACGTATTGAGCGACTCGCAGAGTTTGTCGGTAGTGTTTCAAGCAGTGATAATCCTGAGAGTACTCGTGAGTCCCCCACGCTCAATGTCAATGCAGTTCTTCAGCATCAACGAGAAGAATCATTCTTTCGAGAACTGTACCACCAACAAGGTGTCGAAGTTGGGGATGAAGGTCACCCGTTGCATCACATGCTGGAGAGCTCTGACCGGCTCGCACAGCTCTCGAGCACCAAGAAACAACAACTCACAGCGATTCGCAAGGGTGTTCAAGCGATCGACAGTGAGGATCGATCGATCGGGCAGGTGGATTGGCGATCACTCGGCAAAAGCGCATCGGTCAGCGCACTGGATCATGTTCTTGGGAAGAAAATTACCAAGAATCCATACACAGTGGTACAAAAGCTGAGTGACACGCATGTTCGCACCCGCAAACTTCCCCCAACCAAGAAATCGACAAAGAAAGACCCCAATGCTGTTGTTCACTGTGCTCAATACGAATGGCTGAACGATGACGACGAAGAACGTGACCACAACGACTCTACGTCACCGTCTTCGTCCAAACCCAAACAAAGCAACAACAACATGTCGCCTCAACTACGGCGGTACGTGAGCACACGGGAAGTGCAAGCTTCTGAAGCGCATCAAGAGTTCTTGTTTGCTGCACTTCATGAAGCACAGCACCAACTCGATCAATGGGGATCGCTGGCATCGCTTGTGATGCCCGAGGTCGAGTCCTCTGCTCAGGACGCGGACACAAACCTACTCAACCCCCGTGAGCCGGCAACAAGGGAAGAGTTGCAGTCGATGCTGAGTGAAAACGCCTCGCTCCCGAGTGATGTTGATCGTGCCCCATACACCACTGAGTCCTTCTCAGCTGAAGAAAGCGACGTTGAATAGTATCTAATAGAGTAGTATATTTGCAACGCTAGTTGACACTGTGCATCTTGCTGAATCGGGCACGTGCTTCGACGTACTCAGAGTAAGCATCCCGTTTGCGATGAAAACTCGTATCCTTGTCGCGATTCATCGTCTGCATCTCGTCGGAATACGTGATCGAGTCTTGCACCGTCGTCTTGATTGGTGTGCGCTCCTCTGGGAGACCATGCAGCACGCCGTCCATGTGGGATCGTTTGGCCATCGGGACGCGCTTCACGACCATGGTGGACGGCGTGAGTTCGCGCTTTTGTAACACGAGGGCACTGGCATCGAGCTCTGGCGAGTGTGGGGATGATCCACGTCGACTGTTACCGTTCCCGTCTTCCTTTTGCTTTTGTGGCTGTGGGCGAAGTGGCTTCATGGGGGATTTGGCAGCATCCGCGGCTGCTCTAAAGGCTCGTTGCGACTGTGATGGTTGCGTGAGCACAAAGGAGGTCGGGAGGGTCTTGGCGAACGTTCCTTCTTGTTGGGCAAGCTCACGCTGGAACGTGGTTGTGGTCTTCCTGTGAGAACATCAAGAGTACAGCATGGGCCGGAATCAACAGTTTATCAGACTTACGTACCAGTCCCCCTTGACGCCATAGGTCAGTGGATTTGTGAGCCCGATTGTCTCCTTGAGCGACGCCAATTCGCGGTCGAGCGCGTCGCCGTCACCACTGCCGTGTGTCATGATGGTGCTGATGTTGATTGCCTGGAACAAGGCATGGACATTCAACAACGATCCTATTTTTGACCAGGAAACTCAAACCAAATTGGAGGGTCTGCTATTATGTGTACCCAACGAAAAATACACGACTCACCGCAGGCTTGCAACAAAAGGACCTACCTTTCATTGCTTGATCAAGCCTCATGCGAGTGTCAATCACCAATCTACCTACCAATCGTTCTGCTGGATCCTTATGATTCCCGCCTCACGCATACTGAAAATCGATTTACACAAGAGGCTCGAGGTCCATTTCGACGAGGGACGTCGGGTTCAGCAACTCGAAGTTGTCCAGGACTTCAGGGTGCAGCACACCGAACGAGCCAAGCTTGAGCGGCTTTTGATCCTTGCGGTACAACATAATATCAGCACAACGACCCGGGAAGAAAGTCGGCTCGGTCGAGGCTTCAATCGCGTAGTACTCGGGCAACTTGTGCACAACCTCTGGATCTTCCAACAGGCAGCGGATGCCCAAGAGTTGGAAGATGCGGTCCACGAGACCGTGAATCACTTCAAAGCCGTCCGTGTGACCAGTGTACGAAGCACAGATACGACGCACGTTACGTGCCCCGACATCCGTGTTGTTGTCGAGCAGCACGACGTCTGAAATCTCAAAAAGCTTAAGTCCATCCTTCACCGACATCGACTTGTTGTTCTGGATCGTCTTGAGCACACCAGGCACCATCGACGTACGCACAACTTCAAACTCGATAGTGGCTGGGTTTGAGAGCACGACAGCGCTATTACCATCATCCGTTCGGTTGAGGAACTTGAAGTTTTCGTCATGCGAGCAGAGACCGTGTGTCAACAGTTCAATGTACCCAGCACGACTGATCTCATCACGAAGGAGGTCACCCAGTTTGTTCAGTGGTTGAGCACCACCGATTGTCATGGTTGATGGGATCGTCAGTGGAATGTTGTTGAATCCATAGGCGATGCCCACATCCTCAATGACATCAACGGCGTGGAGGATGTCCGAGCGAGTCGGTGGGACCTGCACAGAGATGCTCTTCTCGTCTGCTGAAGCCGTGGCAGCAAGCTGCATCTTGTCACAGAGCTGGCAAATGCGCTTCACATCAAGGTCTGTGGGTTCCTTCTTACCAAAGAGCATCGAGTAAATTTCCTTGACGTTGACGTCAACCGAGCGGTTGCTCAAATTTGGTGTCTGCTCGTTTGGTGAAGCATCCGACTCGTACACAATGTTGACGGGCTCGACTGAGAACGGCGCAGCACAGTACTCGGAGAACATCGCAATGACCGTGTTGAGCACAATATGAGCCTTCGTGATATCCGTGGCCGTGCACTCAATGAACACGTTCTTCGTGTTGAGCGTGATTTTCGAGTGTTCGCCGTTAATGATCGGCGGCAACGACAGCACAACACCATTCTTGTCCTTGATGACCGGGTACACAGGGGAATCGTAGATAATATCCGTGTACGGCTTGATGTGCTTGACTTCAACATTGGTGCGGTAGAAGTCGAGCAGGTCCTTGGCTTGGAATTCACGCGTCTGACTCAACGGCACAAACTTGATCTCCTGTGGTGCTAGTGCCTGTGCATCATCAAAGAGTTGAACGTGTCAGATTCACTCCACGATAAATACTACAACCACGTACATCGTAGGTGAACGGGCCTTCGATCGTGTCGAGGTCGTGCGTACCAATGGCCACGAGCGTACGGCGACGGCAAATGTTCTGATGAAGCTTGTCTTGCAGATCAATGAAGCTGCCATACGCGTTCTGTCAATCCACGTATTGCCACGCCTCTCTACAGCAGTGGTCGTACCTATCGTAGCGCTCTTGCGTGAACTTAATATCGCGCAGAATGGCCGACACCACAAATGGACGGATGAGCTACATCATACCCACGCGTCAATTCTCGTCGTTTCCTCGTTTCAACCTTTCAAACAAACCTTCGTGTTGGGTTTGACCGTAATCTGGTGCGGTGTTTGGCCATTCGCACGGGGTACAAGTTGGTACCGTGGAGGAGTATCTTTTTGCAAAAAGATACGAAGCGCACGTGCAATGCCTTCGACACAAAGGAGATCGTATCGATTCGCAGGGACGTCAATCTTGTAAATGACGGCATCCGAGGCCGCGTCGGTGGTGGTTTTGCCTTCTTTCTGTTTGATCGCTCGTTCGCTCGTGATGTCGTCTAGTTCAATACCAAACTCAAAGCACAGTTGATCAAATTCCTCATCCGTGAACGTTTGGCCCATGGCCGCAAAGAGCTCGTCGCGCTTGAGACCGACCGTCGGCATCTTGACGAGAGTGAGGGGATTCGGAAATGAAGGAAAAGTTCGTGTGGGGAGGAAGGCTTCACCAGATGTACTGTAATAAGAGAGTACACATTTAGGTTGGGTTAGTTTGAGGTGACGAAGGCACTGGAGATCCAAGAGAAAATGCTGCGGTCGTTGCGCACGGCATGGCGCCGCAAAAAGGTCGATCGCGCACGCGACGCTAGTGCGGTATGAATAACAGTATTAGTGTCTGTGTATGGTGATAGCATTGACGAAATTGTGTGGTTTTGGCAGCAATTGGACACGGTACTTGGAGAGCTACGCGCGTTGGGCCATCGCACTACGCTCCAAGAGGTTGGTGTTCACCATCGCTGCCTTCCTATCCTATACAACTGACGATTGTGGTCGTAGTTTCAAGAGTCACCGATGGTCACACGTATTGAGAACGAGCGGCAGTACTACAATCTTGGCTCGATGATCTACAACAATGCGAACGACAATCCCGAAGAAGTGCAGAAGGCGTTGTTCTTGTGGCGCAAGGCCATGAAAATGGGCAGCATTGCGGCCAAGTATAGTGTCGCCATGTGTCTCAAGAACGGTGTCGGCATGAAAGAGCGTGACACCAAGACTGCTGTCAAATACTTTAGTGAGGTACGTGCCATAACAGTCCGCAGTCGTAAAGGTGTTACTCAACAATGTTGTAGCTCGCCGAAACTGGCCACAAGTGGGGTATGTTTGGTTATGCAGACGCGCTCAATAAAGGTGAAGGAACACGTAAAGATCCACGGAAGGCGTTTGAGCTCTTTCTGAAGGCGGCACAGAAAAGCGTCCCACCTGCGTATCTCAATGTTGCCAACATGTACCTCTCGGGAACTGGTGTGGCCAAGGTATGTTGTTGATGAAGGAGTGTCCAGCATGAATTCAAGAAGCTTACGAATTTGTCTATTGTGGATGTTAGAACGAAGTCGAAGGCATCAAGTGGTTACGGAAGGCTGCTGAAATGGGAGACCCCCAAGCGAAATCTGTGCTTGGTGAGTTGTACATGCAGGGCCGTGGGGTCCCGAAGGACGTCAAGAAGGCTATTCTCCTCTACCAACAAGCGGCGGTGCGAGGGGTTGTGACAGCCCAGTTCAACCTCGGTGTGCTCTTCCTCACAGGTGAAGTCGTTCCTCAAGACAGTCTCCAGGCAGAGGCACTCTTTCGTCGTGCTGCAGAGAAAGGGTTTGTCATGGCCATGGTCAACTTGGCACAAATGTATCGCACTGGATACGGTGAGGTTCCGAAGAACATTGAGCTGGCCAAGCAGTGGCTTGGATTGGCGGCTCCGCATGACGCGACCGCCAAGGAGTTCTTAGACGAGATTGAAGAGACTGAAGATGAATCCACTCCCCAGGCATAAACGCAATCCGAAATTAACGAATCGGGTTCTTCATAAAGGTTTATGGTGATGAATTTGTGTCCTATCGTAGTTGTCACATGACTCGCTATCTCTACACAATTGGTGATTACGACAACCCAGCAACCGACAGTGCCGCCTGAATCGTGCATCCAACGCAAACAATCGAACTAATGACGAATATAATCCAAGCCGTCAGACGACGCGCATCCGAGTGAGGCTTGTTCTTCCGGATGATGGCGTACGATACGCATGGGAGCACATACGAAATGAGCAAACCTACCGTGGAGCCCATAATGTTCCAGACCACGGCAACACCGGGCATCACAAGTGCGAGTGAGGTCGTACTCACCAAGATCACGATCGTCAACAGCACATGAAAAGCCATCGGACTGAGCAACGGCACTTTGGCGCGACTGGGGTCGCGTTGCGATGTCGGTGTGGTCAACAGACGCAGTTCTTCGTTGGTACCATGGGACTTGGCCGAACGGATGAACCCAAGAACGTAGTTACCCAGTCGGACTGTGTTCAGACGACATGGCTGGATAATCAGCGGCAGACTGAGCATGATTGTGATCAAGAGCCCGACGCGACCGACATTGACAAGCTGATCGTCGCGCTGAAAATTGTTGAGGATGTCGTCCTGGACACCCTCGGGAAGGCGGTAGGCAAAAAAGTAACCTGTAAAGCCTACGACCATGTAGAATACCCATGTGGAGAACATGGTGCAGGACACAATGTTCTTGAGACGACGACGCGTGGGTTTCTGGAGTTCGCGGTAGACTGGCAACACGTTGAAGTGACAGAGGAACGAAACACTAATGATGGGGAACGCATACAATGGGTCTTTCCACGAGTCAGGAAACCATTTGATCGGGACGTTTTCGCGGATCAACGCAGCATCCTGAGGACGTGTGTGCGTCGCGCGCATCGTGATGGCAATAGCAAGTACCAACACCGAGGCGAGGCTGAAGATCGACGTGAAGCGCAAGGCATCCATTGACTTGGCAAACAAGAATGGAGACACGGTAGCGATGCAAAGGATTGTCATCACGTTTTGCTCCGCCACGACGAGCGCACGTCCGTAGAGAAATTGGGCACCGAGGGAACTGACGAGGTCTTTGATGAGGATCGTGTACGCGACCATAGTCAGCAGCGTGAGCATTACCAGGAGCGTGACTGTGACAAGTCCAGCACGAACACCCAAGGCTTTGCGCACGACTTCCTCATACGTTGTTGCACTGCCACGACGACTACAGCTCACGATCACATAGAGACTAAAGTTGGACGCCGAGGCGGAAAGCACCATGAACACAATCGCAAGCACAAGGCCACACTTGTCAAACGCATATGGCAATGACAGCACGCCACCGCCAATGATTGTGCTCACGAGGTTGAAAATCGCGGATCGGGCAGTGGCCGTACGCTCGGCGCTGCCACAGACGATACATCAGCAGCCATTGTGATGGATTCCATGGCGCTGGCACCTACCTGTGTGGACCTGGGGAAAAGTATTCGTGACTGCCACGATCGCGTTCATAGCGGTAGATGCCAGCATCGACCATATCATCAGCTGCAGCTGCGGCCGGTCGGGCATCGCGAGCAATATCCAGTTTCACAGCGTCGTGCTTCATGTGGCAATGAGGCAGGCGATTGAGAAGTGACGGAAGAGCGCGCACCCATCTCGCCAAGATTCAACTAGGGATGTTCAGATAAATACGATTATCTGAAGGCTAATCGTACTTATCTGAACATCTTGGGGACGATTGGACAAACAGCAACTCTCATCCGATTGGCTAGATAAAATTGATTTCATTGGCTATATATATGGGAATTTTACTGATCATTGATTGGTCATAAAGCCTACCGAATCAGCAAGAAGTTCGAAGAGAAGAAAGATCGAAGAGCTACATAGCGTCATGGCATCGCCGGCCGACGGCGTTCCCCATGGAGAGCGATGGGCCGCAGCGCTGGGTCTCAGTGATGCAGCAAAGCGTACGACTCTGCGCCGTCGGTACGAGCTGTTGAAAGAGAAGCTCGTGTTCAAGGTGGACGCCCATGATATTGCGGATCCACTCAGCGCCTTTGCTGCGGCAGCTGCGAGTCCTCACGCCCCATTACACGAGGATGAAGAGCGAGTGAGTCTTGATGAAGAAGACGAAGAGTGTGTTCCACGCAATAAGCGACCAAGCTGGTCTCAGTTCATCAGCGAAGAGAGTTTACTCCAAGAGATCAATACTGACCTTGATCGTCTCTATCCAGCCGGCAATGAAGGTTTTTTTCAAAACGAAAAGTATCTGCATGTGCTTCGACAAGTACTCTTTGTCTGGTGCAAGTTACATCCAGATGTGTCGTACCGACAGGGTATGCATGACGTTGCTGCCGTTGTCTTTTACGCGTTTTTGCTCGATCGTCAGCCACGGCCAGCAGTGTTTGATGGCGACGACGATGTGTCAAACGATCTCAGCAACCACGATGACTTGTTTGCAAGTATCTCCAAACTTAACGAAGCGATTATAGCCCATGATGAGGCGGCTATGGCACTTCCTGAAGCGATCGAAGCCGATACATTCTTGGTGTTTGAAGCGATTATGCTGTATCTCAAGCCTTTTTACGAGATTGTCAAGACATCGTATCAGGAAAAAAGGTCGCAACGTGCGTCGTCGAATGATTTAGAACCCCGTCTATTCTCTAGCTCGGAGAACGATGACCCAAACCAACTCTTCGGAGGCCCGGTAGTCTCTACCCCAGCCGAAAAGAAGCGGAAGAAACCAGCTCTTCATCGATTGTGCTATCATGTCCAGTATGAGTTACTGGAGCAAAGAGACCCACAGCTCTTTTACCATTTGCAAAATCTCGATATCGTCCCTGAAACGTACTGCCTTCGGTGGATTCGATTGCTATTTGCTCGTGAGTTCACC
>JAADWU010000554.1:0-11243 GCA_023336255.1 Pythium graminicola | reverse complement strand
TCCGACTGGACCACCCGCCGGCGCCTCTGCCCCCAAACCTCCAGTTCCTGCACCAACACAACCGCCAGTTCGACGTGTCAACTTTTCAGATGATAGCGACGATGATGATGATACAGGGCTCTTTGGTGTACCAAAGAAACCCACGACGGCGGCACCACCAACAACAGCCCCACCAACATCGGCACCACCAACGACAGCCCCACCAACAGCAGCTCGTGCAGCGGTACCTCCTGCGCAACCAAAACGTCACGTGACTTTTGACTCGGACGATGACAGTGATGGTGAAGGACTCTTTGGTGCCAAGGCCCGACCGGCAGCCCCACCTGTGGCAACGCCACCAGTACCAGTCGCCCCACCTACAGCAACGCCATCTGTACCAGCGGCTGCTCCACGACCTGCTCCAGCGCCGCAAGCTTCAGCCAAGAACAATATATTTGACGACGACGACAGCGATGAGAGTGACGCCGGAGGTCTCTTTGGCGTTGCCAAACCGGCGGGTGCCAAGTCCACAGCACCACCACCGGCTGTAGCACCTCCAAAGCCAGTTCAACCAGTACCAACACCGACTCCTGTTGTGCGCCCACCAGTGACGAGACCTATGCTCAGCGACAGTGATGACGATGATGATGGCGGTCTCTTTGGCACGGCGCCTCCCAAAGCGACGACCGCACCAACACCAGCTCCAACAGCCAAGCCCACACCAACGACACCGACACCGACACCGACACCGACACCGACTCCGGCACCAATGGCCAAGCCAACGACGCCTGCAGTGCCTCCACCTGCGACACGACCCCCGATGCGCGCCATGAGTGACTCTAGCGACAATGAGTCAGACTTCGGTGGGCTGTTTGGAGCCCCAACTCCGCGTGCCCAGCCCCCTCCGACAGGTGCTCCACCGCAGGCGGCCGCTCCGACGCCAACACCCGCTCCTGCCCCCACCCCCACCCCGATTCCAGCTCCCACAGCTCCAACAACGTCGGTGCCTCCGCCCACGGCGTCGTCACTCATGAACCGACGTCAAGTCTCTGCGGCGGACGATAGTGATGACGACTGGAGTGACGACGACGGACTCTTTGGCAAACCAACAACGGCTCCGAAACCAGCAGCGAAAGCAACAGCAACTCCGACGCCAACACCAACACCTGCTCCTACTCCAGCACCGGCGAGTGAACCCACTCAACCATCCCTCTTTGGCAGTAATCCGGCGCACGGTGCGTCCGCGGCGTCACTCTTTGGGCCATCGTCGGGTGGCCCAACAGCAGTTTCAACATCGACTCCATCAGCAACGACCGCGATTCCGAGGACTGCAACATCTACTCCTGCCCCTGCTCCTGCTGCTGCTCCAGCGCAACCGGCACCTGCGAGTCAGCCCTCACAACCATCCCTTTTTGGCAGTAATCCAGCACACGGTGCGTCCGCAGCGTCACTCTTTGGGCCATCGTCAGGTGGTCCATCAGCAACTTCAACATCGACTCCTTCAGCAGCGGCCGTACATCCACCGATTCCGAGTGCTGCGGCTCGTGTGCGAGCTGCGCCGCCGTCAGACGTGGACTCGGACGATGATTGGGACGATGGGGAAGGTTTGTTTGGCCCAGCCAAGAAGAAGTAGGACGTTGCAAATTATGAAACAGATACACGTGTGTCGAGGATCATTTTTTGGGTTTTCGCTTTCGCTTGGAGATCGATCAACAGAATTTGGTGGATCACTGGATCGTCATGGGAAATGAATCCCCACATTCGACCAGTACTCCGAGGTCCTACATTGTCTACTACTACCACACGTCTTCAAAGCGCACAGGATCTTGTACAATTACCCCCATGAAGTAACGTCAGTGCAATCTGGATGAGTACGGGACCCGGCATTGATCACTTGGGAGTTTGCTCGACGGTAATTGTCCCGGGTTGGATGCCATCTTGGAATATTTAGAAGGATTGCAGTTGGTATTTCCAAACAACGGCCAGACAGTCACCACTGCCCGTAGCGAAGTATGGTGACTTCGGCGATGCGCCAACACTGATGACTGAGTTGCGAAAGCCCGTGAGCGTGAGCACGGAACGTGAAGTGCGAGGATCCCAGAAAACAACTGATCGATCCTTTGAACCTGACATCAGTCTACAGGACAAACTCAGCGTAAATATGATTGCCCCCAAGAACCAAATGCAAAACCACAACGAACATACCTTCCATCTTGAGTGTAGGCGACCGACAAGACGAAGTCCTTGTGACCCTGGAAGACCATACGAGGACGCGACGACGTTCGGCCTTGTGCGTTGACGTCCCAAAGCATAATGTTCTTGTCGAGAGAACCCGAAATCATGTTCTTTCCATCTGGAGAGAAGGCAATCGAGTACACAGAGTCACTATGGCCCTCAAACCGGTCAAGAAGCTGCGACGATTCTGTGTCCCAGATTCGAACGACCTTGTCGAGCGAACCCGCGGCGAGGTAACGTCCATCGGGAGAAAGCGCAACTGATGTCACGCCGTCCGATGGACCACCACTCTCACTGCCGAAAATCTTCTTGCACTGACCCGTGCGTGCGTCCCATAATCGGACCTTGCGATCACCTGAGCCCGAAACAATCATGTTGTCGATGTAGTCAAGTGAATAGATTTCAGCCTCGTGACCAGTCATGACTGGACCTTCTTCATTCGTCGCGATGTCCCACACTCGAATCGTGTTCTGTGGCATACCGGCATACAGCTTTGTGCAGTCTGGAGAAAAGGCGACAGCACGGACGTATGCTCCTTCTTCCTCGCTTGTGGCAGCATTCCCGTTGCTGCCAGAACCACCCGGGCGGGACACAATGAACTTTCGTTCACCAGTCTTGACGTCGAAAACACGAGCAGTCTTGTGGCAACCAGTTGCCAACAGCGAGCCATCAGGCGAGAAGCGGACACAGCACACCACACTTTGGTGATCCATTGTCTGGTGGAGCTCGGCGACCGGGCGTTCCGAATCGGGGTAGGACGACGAGTTGTTGTACACACAGTTCCAGTTGAGCTTGCCCTTCGAGCAGGAACTCTTCGAGGAGCCATTGTTGCCCGACGATGACGAACTGGAGCCTTGCGCATTGGTTGACTCATCCCTCGATTGCTTGTTCGACGACGACCCATTCCCACCAGTCGGTGTCGAGTCGTTCATCTGTTGTGACTTGCCTGAAGTGGTGCTCGAAGGACTCGACTCACCACCCTGGTCCTGATGATCTCGGTTCATCTGTTTCACAGACTCAGTTAGCTAAAACATAACAAGAAAACAGCGTTCAGTAACGTACCGAAGGAAGGGGACCCTTGCCGTTCGACAAGCTTGGGATCGAGTTACCCTCACTGCTCGTCTTTGCCTTCTTGATGACAGGCGAGTTTTGACCCGACTGAGTTCCGCTGTTCGACGGACGTTGATCGCCCTTCTTGCTCGGATCCGAGTCACGGCTGCTGAGCGACGGAATTGGACCGGGGCGTCGGTTTGTCGGTGTCGTAGACTGACCCTCGAGCGGGCTGAGTTGCGGAGGGGCAGACTGATGTGACGACTGAGATTGGCCCTGGGACGGGATACCAGGAGGCGCGCCAGGCTGTCCAAGTTGCGCCAGGGAGCGCGAAGCTGGCTGCACCGGGACCACGCGAACAGGCGAATTGGACCGCGGGTTTGCGCTTCCGGCGCGGCTCGAGGCGGCAGCAGCAGCGACCACGGACATCAATGAATCGCCTTCACCTGGACCCATGGACGGACCAGAACCGGAGTTGGTCGGGGTACGGTGACGCTTGGCCGGAAGCTTCACACCGCCTGCTTGTTGTCCTTCGAGCTGTCGACGCATGCGCATGAGATCTTCCTCATACTGCTGACGGATACGGCGGTGGTTGGCTTCGAGCGTTTTGAGAGTCTGTTGGATCTGGTCCATTTCAAGAACCTGGGCTTGAAGCTTGCGCTCGACTTCGATTTGTTCCATCTTGGTGATGTTGAGCTGTTGTACGGCGGCTTCGTACTCGGCCTTGACTTGGTCGAGCATGTCGCTAATGCGACTCGATGCGGCGTTCGCACCACTCATGGGGTTTGACATGTTCGGGGGCTGTGGAGCACCGCGAATCTGCTGAGGCGGGACGTTCACAGGGGGGTTGCCACCGCGCCGAGCGGGACCAGGTGCACCAGACGAGTACATTTGAATGAAATGATCCGAGAACTGTGTCCACGACAGATATAGTTAGTTGTCGTTCTCCCATATGAACATCGCTACGACCGAAAAAACACTGAAATAAAGACGAGAAAGAAGGAGACAAGATCAAGAGCCAAGCGGACCACCCTCCTACGCTGATCGGCGCAGAGGTATTAGAACGTCAACTCCGCCTGTATCGTTCATTCCCACACATGTCTTTGCGCTCATGTTTCACGGCGGCGATCGCAACGATGCGACTGAACATGAATATATAGATAGTTACGTACAGGTAGAGGTAGCACGTAGTGGTTACAAAGGCGTGAGAGGCGCACAAATGGAGATAGCGTACGTTCAATCACACGTTCCCGTCACCTAGATTTCCCTAATGGGCTTCCTTTCCGAGTGGCAGCGGAGGGAGGGAGAGTGAGGAAGGGAGGGAGGGGGGAAAACGACGGTGGAGCGGAGGGGACCAGACGGAAGGGAGAGTGATGGTCATTGGCCTCACCCAACCCACTTGAGAATTCAAACCGAGGAGGGGAGATGGGCACCGATTGTGACTAGAAGAAAGAAAGAAGAGCTGGGGCGAGAGGGGAGCGGAGCGGACAGACGGTGGCGAGCGCGCGAGCTGCACATGGGAAGAGGCGGCAGATGAGGGCGGGAGTCAGCGGAGAGCAACATTCGCGCTCTCCCGCAACATTCATGCAACATTAAACATGAATCTGCAAGCACATTCGTGCCCATCTCCCTTTGAGAAAGCGTCAAAACCCAGCGAACAGGTACAGTGTAGGACATTTTAGTTTGAACTGGCAGTTTCGCAGCCAGATCACAAGGACGAGACGAACCACCGAACGATTGACGTGGCATCGTCCCAGATGACATTCACAGAGAGAAGCAGTACAGTAGATGTGATGTTAGAAAGCACTCGTCCATGTTCAACCATGATAACGCATGGCGATTCCAGACAGTCAATACCCTCAGAATGGTTTGAAATGAGAATTGTTGCAAACGTGGAACAATAATAGAAGATGATAAGTAGAGACTATATTCTATGTGAATGACCATTCGCTTCGTACGAATCTTTATTCACTGTATCAGTGACCACAGCGCTGTCCATGGATTGCGATGTGTCTCTGACCAACTCATAAATTCTACCAAGTATTGTGGGTTGTGTGCGCATTGCATTGGTCGTCAGAGTGTGGACCACACCATGGCTGGAGACGACGCGAAGGTAATCTCACGATTGTCCAGTCGTTATCTGTGTGTGTTACAACTGCTTGTCTCTGATTGGTCTATTCGTGCCCATTTACGAGGAAGTGTCGAATCTGAGTCTGAGTCCTTCCTCTCTCTGTCAACGCGCCGACAACACGACGACGGCTACATCACCATCGGACCTCCTCGTCAGTTCCGCCTTCATCGTCTCCGTTGAACACCATGGTGCGTTCGTTGCCGCTGCGCAGTGGTTTCTTCGCCCCCCCACAGATTGCACCCAGTGAAGAAGTGGAGCTACTCGCCTGGGGTCGAGCCCTTGTCCCGGAGCTCTTCCATGCCGATGCTGAATGGTCACTTGTGCACGAGAAAAAGGGCATCCACGTGAGCGAAGACCGACAAAAGGGCGGTCTGACGTACACCATCAAGTCGGTCGCGACCGTACGAGCGACTCTCGACGATATCATGGACATGTTTGTGGCCGCAACGACCACCGAATTCCGGTCGCTCATGCAAATGTTGCTTCGCGAGCATTTTGCCGATAGTGCGGTGCTCTACCATCGCGAGCAAAACGACACCGAAAACCTCAGCATCAAGTGGCTCGCAATGCGTGGCAAGAAGTCGTCAATCAATCCCATGGTCCAGCACAATGATTTTTGTCTCCTCGAGTATGCAGGTGTCATGGGGCAAGACATTATTGGTGGCGATCCGGACAAACCCATTGGTGTCTGTCTCTACGAATCCATCGAGCAACTCGAATGTCCCAATCTCTGGGAGTCGCACCGGCTCGAACGTGGATCTATCTCCAAGTGCGGTTACCTCTTCCGTCCACGGGAAGATGGGATTGTCGAAGCGCATTTTGTTTGTTCAATCCGACAGCCACCAAACCAACGTTCCAAGCGACGTCTGAACCGCGCTTTGCTGCTCAACTGGGCAGAAGCAGTTGGGATCATCGAAGAAAGCATCAACCGAAAGCGCATTAGTCGGGATCTGACTATGCGTCGATCACCCAATTGGGTCAACGACAAGGATCGTCATTGTTGCCATTTGTGCATGAAGACGTTTACGAGCACACGACGAAAACATCATTGTCGTGCGTGTGGCGAAATCATATGTCGAAACTGCTCGTTGTACAAATCGGTGGATCTTCAGAATGTCGGCACCACGACACTTCGGGTGTGCAAAGCGTGCATGGATGGATCCAAAGAACGTGAACGCGAACGCGAGCGAGAGGCAGCAACGGCTTCTGCATCAGTATCTTCTGTACCAGGCGATTTGCCGTTGCCACCCGGTGTCAGCAATGAACGATTGCGTGATGCTGTAGAGGAGTACGCGCTTGCCCTGCCGGGCCAGCAAGTATCGACAGTGCCGGATCTGGTCGGTCTCGCGTGGCTGCGTCAAGTTGCTCAGCGTGACCCGTCGAAGAAAGAAATGGTGATGCAACTCATGGAGAAAATCCGGTTGGAAGAACAGGAACGCAACGCCGCCCATGACCGATCCAATCAAGTCGATATCTACGATACGCTGTGCGACCTTGCAGCTCAGACGCTTTCATGCAAATTTGCGGTTGTGAGCTTGATTGATGAGAATCGTCAGTGGTTCAAGAGTGCAGTGAATGTCAAGGAATCGGAAGTGCCTCGTGACTTTAGCTTTTGTGAATACCCCGTACGTGACCGCAAGCCACTTGTCGTGATGGATACTGTGCGGGATCCGCGGTTTGTGAACAATCCATTTGTGAGCGGTCCGCTCGGCGTTCGCTTTCTGGCAGGTGCACCATTGTTTACGGTCGACAATGAATGTGTGGGTGCTGTATGCGTCATGGACACAGAACCGCGCTATGAGCTACAAGACAGTCAAGTTGCGACCATGCAGAACCTCGCACACTTGGCCATGGTGATGGTCAAGGAGCGGCGTGATGCACAGGCAAAGTTTTCTGATTCGACCAACTCTTCGCAAATCGTGGCATCGAATCGAGGGTACAACAACTATCAGATGACTCCACCGTACAATAGTCCTCCCCAAGGATACGGCGCTCCATCGGATCTCGTGCCCCTCAACCCCGCAAACGGTGCGAACGAATCGGCCCTTGTGGCCCACCAGCCATCCCAACGACGGAACGAAGACCCCGAACTCAAGGAGCAAATGATTCAGTTGTTGCACAAGGCGTCACAAGTGCGTGACCAAGTGAGCATCAACGCCCAGCACGCTGGTCTGCAGAGTTCAGCGGAATGATAAGTAGTCGCTGTTGCCTATGACAGCGTTACGATTGCGGACGTAGTGCTGCATACCTTGTTCCTGAGGATTTTTCTCACTCTCTAGTTATCAAGTAGATCCATCCCGCAATAGATACACTCTTAGGTTGATCATTTTTGTCATTCCTTGACGCTGATCAACATGGATGGCTACATTCGTACTTTATCGAGTTGACTTCTTCAACAGATCATATCGTATTTAGTGGAAGAACCAACTGTACACACACTGAACACGTTCGGATCCTATCTCACCATCTTTGCCACCATGTCGAGATCAACGGTGCCGCTAGTGGTCCTTGCGCGGCGCATGACGCGTCCTCACACCGTCAACGCGTCGCAAGTTTCCTTTGCGTCTCGCCTCACGTGGACACGTCGCCCGCATGTGGTGTGGCGGCCGCGTAATCGACGCGTCTCCACGAAGAGCTCACCATCGGAGTCGACGCCTCCAACGGTCGAGCTGAGCGACCGAGAATTGCTTATGCGGCTGCTGCGGCGTCCACAGCGTCAATGGTATTGGCTCGGTGGTGTCGTGGTCGTCGGGGTGACGCTCGTGGTGTTTGGACCGGAACTCAAAGTCGGCGTCAGCAAACACACGGCCGAAGTTGCGACCAAAAGCCTGCAGGACGAGACACTGCAACGCAATACGCGGGAACTCGCGTCGCAGATCGTACAAACCGTGTTGAACGATCCAAAAGTGCTCGATCAGGCGTCGTTTTTTATCCAGCGGGTACGTTTGGACATTGGAATGATGAGGAGGACTATCTAACGTCCGTCTTGTAGCTTGTCGTGATGGACGTGACACGAGACGCGTTGCGGTCACTGGTCGTCCACACGCTCAATGATCCCACGACTCTTGCGAACGTGGCGAAACTCGCCAGGGCCCTGCTAAAGCAACTGCTTGATGACGCCAATACGCGCACGGTGGTCGTGGCATTTTTACGTCAGACATTGCAGGATCCTCAGACTCGTGAAGCACTCCTCAAGTTACTGGATGAGATCATGAAGGACAAGGTGATGCAGAAGAACCTCGCGCAGCTCTTAGCACAGACATTTATGACGGACCCCGTGAAATTGTCAGTCGCCAACACGATTGGTGAGTCTGTCCATGACGTGCTCAGTCGTCCAGATATCCAGAACCATGCCAAACAGTTTGTCGGCACCGTCGTTCAAGATCAAACTGTGCAAGCGCAAAGCGGGGATGCCATTTGGGGGACTGTCATGTACGCTATCACGCCAGGTTGGCTCTCGTGGATCTGGGCGCAGAGCGAGGAGAACGAAGAACCGGTGGCAGCGGCCGTCGTGACCGTACCAGTCCCACCAACAGAAGCAGAAGCGCTCGTGGGCGAAGCAACTGAAGCGTTTGGCGACGCAGTGGAGAAGCGCATTGAGACCAAGGACCCCGTGCCGATCGAGACCGACAGTGGATCAACAGATACCACCACAGTTGAACCCGTGGTGGATGCCCAAGCGACACCATTGATGGAGCCCAAGCCCCCAAGCCGTTTTGAGAAACTTCGTCGCTTCACCAAGTCACTGTTCTCGTCATCAGCAGACGAGGAAGAGGAAGAAGAAGAACATACGAGATAGCGGGTTTCTCTAGGTCCATTCAAAAGCGGCCGTAGACAATTGAATCCAATCGATGCACTTGCGAGAGCAACTCTTTGTTCTGGTGCTTGAGCCGATGGCGTTCGCTGTGCTGCAATTGTGTCTCTTCCTGTGCGATCATCAACTCGTCTTGCAGTTGTGCCAGTGCTCGCTCGGCCCGCTGGGCAGCCTGTTTCCACTCGTCGTTATCTCGTGTGAGCTGTTGGACGTGGGTTTCTAAGTGCCTTTTCTCGGCGGTGCGGATGCGCAAGGCGTCTTGCAGGGATGAGACTTGGTGCGCGAGCGCTGTTTCTCGCTCTTTCGCTAGTGCATTCTCACGCTCGAGGTGCCGCAGCGCCGTTTCCACGCGCATTAGTATATCGAGCTCCTCCCGTGTGTCGCCACGACCCTCTAGCACATCAGATGTATCATCGTCGACCTCAATGCCACGTTGTCGCTCACGGCGACGCAGACGGTGGATACTAGCCGCTACTGCGGCGGCCGAGTCGGCTCCATTCGAACGGGATGGCGATCGATGTCGAGAGGATAAGGATGCTGCTGGAACGCGATGGTTCGAAGGCAGTAACGTCGTCGAGGATCCACGACGAAAACACAGTGAAGACCCTGAGGATGGAGACGACGGCACACGGCGTGGATGAGTCGATCCGATGGACGAGGGCGACAAGATCACGGATGGCTTGTGTCGTGGTATCGCCGTGGTCGTTGCACTCATCCGTTTGACACGTGGCGGTCGTTGCTTTGATCGAGTGTCAAACGTAGTATCAGCGTCATCTCGTTCAACTTCACTGTCGTCGTCGCCGTCGAAGAGGTGCGCCTCGCGAAGACTGTCATACGTAGTTTCCGCTGTGCGTTGGGACTCGTGGGGGAGCAACTGCCGCACGACTGCGAGTTGCTGTGCATACGACGACGTGCGAGGTACAGGCACCGTCGAGATAGCGTTGAGAGGACTCGATGGGTCGTCGTCGCTTTCGTCGTACCGGTTGTGTTGAGACAACAACACGGACGAACGTTGTTGAGAACATTGTTGTTTAGTCTCGACGGAGGATGGCTTTGCGGCTGATGCGACCGACGTCGCGGATACTGACGATACGGAGGCATCGAAGGGAGCCGACTCTTTTGGCACTACCGACACCGTAGGTGGGAGATCGTCTCGACTCGAGGACATGACGGACGACGATGTCGATGATGCTAACGTGGCGTTGATGGCTGCGACAGCTGCAGCTGTTGCAGTGCCTTGACGAATGCTCTGCTGTCGCTTGGCCCGTTTCTCAGCCTCGTGGACGAGCTCAATCCACTCGACGCAATGCCGTGGCGACGGCGCCATTAGTTCTTCGGTGCAGACGTACTTGGTCGAGCCCTCAACTACGACAAACTGAAGTTCACATCGCGTTTTGCACTTGCGCTTTTGCTCGAGGGACTGCAGCTGCCATGCCAGATCCATCACCACACACGGTGTCTCGCTCGACTTGTCCTGTGCATCGGTTTCGTCATCGTCGTCGGCCTCGACGGTCGAAAGCACCAGACGACCATCGTCCGTGAGGCGGCATTCGCATTTACGCCATTCAAAGAGCTCCGTCTCGACGTTGCGTACGCGTCGCTTGAGATGCACCACGTCGTCCGCAGTCATCGTGTTCAATACTGCACAGTCGGCTTCCTGTGGCTTTTCACGGTCTTGTGCATCGACGCATTTAGGAACTGCAACCTATAAATGCATCGATCAGACTCTCATTTCTCCCATTCTGACACGCACACAACGAAGTGCGTAGCACCGGAAATGCAAGCCATTGGATTCTTTCCATGCGTGCTGCTGCACTGGAAGTGAGACTGTAGCCATGTCCGATTCCTATCAACACGAACGACTTCTCTACTAAGTACGATATAGTACCTAGTAGAGATTTTACGGTAACCCCCTGGTCATCACCACCCATTGCTATCACGAAGTGCTCACCAAGCGACACACTGGCAACAATGCCGTCGGGTGGGAAGGCGCGTTCGCACACCAAGCGCAAGGCCGGCCACATTGGCTTTCAG
>JAADWU010000553.1:0-11264 GCA_023336255.1 Pythium graminicola | reverse complement strand
CAGAACTGTGGACCATCTCACCCTTACATCAGAACAACTTCGACGACGTCACTATATTCGGCCGACAACGACGGAGCCTGATCCAACGACGGCAGCACCGGAACCATAATAATAATAACATGGGACACGAAGTTGCGTATGGAACCCTGAACTAATACGACCCCTACAACCTGGTGTGCGCACACTCCCTGGCGTCGCCGTTCGATAAACTCGGCCAAGTACTCGTGTCCTGATGACCCTCCTGAGGATGGTCATTTGTCCATGACGGACATGAATCATCATTGCATCGGTAAGATTACGTTCTCGACGTTGGCTGTGACGATGTATGTGGAGTGAGTCTCTACACAATCAAGATAGAGACAAAATACTGTACATGATCCACCCACACTTGCCTTGCATAGCAAGGGTACGATGACCCATGTTGACTTTCAGTCAGTGACCCCGACGCCTTTCCCACACCATCATGCAAAATGTTTCATACCGACGGAATGATGCGCCACACACGTCACATATTCGCCTTTTGCACCCAATCATCTGACGTGACCCCGACCATCCAAGCCAACTGAGGTTTTTAACGCTGCCAGGGGGTGGCAAACGATTTACGTGTATTGGACTTCTCTTCTGCTACCCTACCTTGTTAGGACTAATATACATATAGGCTAGGGGAGTAGGTATGAAGTGTCTAAATGGGATCGAGTTTGAGCGTGGTAGAGAGCGTTGTGATGTCGTCGACAAGGCATTCATCCTCAGCATGAGTGCGATGGAGGGACCGAACGTGGAGTTTCGTGGTTTGTACGATGCGTTGTACAAGGGCTTCTGTTGGTGGTGGATCAATGGCACGGTGCTTCTTGTCATTGCGTACTCTCCAGATTGTGTGGAATGTAATTGCACAAACGACATTCCAGAGAATTGAGACCGCACGAGATGTTGAGCGGAGTTGTTGTCGGACCTTCAAGTTCACACCAAAGAGAATTTCTTTCCATCCCGGGATGCTGAGGAAATCTGGTCGCCAAGCATTACAATGAACACGCCATAATGCACGGGCCATCGGACAGTCATAGAACAAGTGCTTGTAGTTCAATATCACTACGTGCTGACAGTAGCGATCGGTGCGACACGTTGCAGATTCGTATTTGTCAACAGGGAGAACGAACCACAGTGCTCGAAATCTGACGTCGAAGTAATAATAATAATAATAAGGTACATTAAGTTCCCAGATGGAATCCTGAACTTGTCGGGACGTCGAAGTCAACTGGTGAGGTATACCGTCGTAGTTGAAACGTTCGGCGCGCGAGCTCGCTCATGGTCGTGGGGGTGGGTATGTCATGGCATCTGAGTGGGTGCCTGCCAACCGATTTCGGTGTGGTCGGGAGCTCTGCCGTGGAGGGTTTTCTTGGGAGCATCGGGAATCTATTGAACGCATGACTGGTCTTCAGGGTCCACGGCCACGGTATTGGTCCCACAGATGGTATCTACGTGGTATGAGGTACTCGGCTGTGGATAGTGCTGAGGTCCTTGTATAAGGCAACAACTTGTCGGCGTCGAGGGAGTCTATGTCCCGTGCTTGCGAAGTCGAGCATGACGCGCTGGACGAAGGCATCCACGGTCGGCCAACCATTGTTGGTGTATACATCTTCAAGGCAAACAATCTTCGTTGCAACTGCGACGGACCGAAAAGCATAACGCTTCTCACTTGGTGTTGGGAGGAGGCTCGCTGTGTTCCCGGGGTTTTCGTGTTTGTGAAGTCTCCACTGCGTATGACGATTCATCCACAGGGGCGCTTGTAGATGGATGCAACGCTGGTCATCGGCATTGAGAGACCTGATTTTTAAGGCTGCCAGCCCCCCTGGATAAGCTTTTCCTTAGGAAGTAGTTAGATAGATTTGTGGAGCGGCCCATTCGTCGTTTTGCCGAGCGGTGCGCCAGTCTCAAGCCTCGTTCTCGTCGGCCGCTCCGACATGACATCGTCGACTGGCGCATCGCACCGAAGCCGAGGCGGCCCCCTTCGAACCCACCACACCACTGGACCTCTCCTCGGCCTGACTCCGCTCAGCAGCGCCATCGCTCCATCGGCCCTCGTCATGGCCCATCGAGTCCGGCATAACGTATGAATGAACTGCTCTTTGCCCCCACGTGTCATTATGGAGGAGTGTTTGGAAAGGGCCAATCTCTTGTGCACTGTATGACGATACTTGTAATGCAATGTCTATTGATTCAGCTTAGTGCATGATTCCAACGGTGTGAGTGTTCCTTGGACAGACTTCTTGCGTGTAGTAGATGACGTGGGTACCGAAGCAAAGGTCCGGACACTTTTGCGATCTTGATGTGTGAGCTTGGCGCGCATGATGTTGTGCCCCATAAAGACCGTCACTAGCAAACGGGCACGTAGCTTTCGGCGGTAGTCGAACATAGTGCGGTGGGTTGTCAACAGCTGAAGGTGCAAGGTAGAATGCCATCGATAGAAGCATAGCTTATCGTACGTTTCCATGGTAGCGTGAAACCATTCATAGTACTTCTATTCTTTGCCTAGTTAAAATTGGATAAGCTCTCCTTCACATGTCACATATTTCCATCAAAGAATGTGGTGTGGTTGAACATGGCGTGCAGTACTTGTCGACTGTCCATCACAAGGTATCGTATCACCAGACGTCGTATTACCCCCCATACCCCATCACGATTTCGCAGTCAACAACCGATATTATGATGGTTCAGAGCGTACTTGAGGTCACGTGATCTTCACCCATTCGATATAGGTTTTCACAGGTCTGAGTCGATCCTTTTTGACTCTCGAACGGGAAGCTCTTATGCGATTTCCCAGGTATTGATTGATGTGTCACGACAGAACTTCAACAAGTAAGCTGTGATCATTTGGAATCACCATACTTGTGGTCCAGAGTCTGAACCACGCGTCTCTGGGCAGCGGCGCTATCTCCCCAAGTCCTCACTTTTGAATCGGCAGCGTCCAGAGTCAATCGCAATGCGACGCGTTGTTACCACGTTGCTTCTCGCCGTGTCGGCGACGACCCAGGCGGCGACGTGCCCCACGTATCCGATCATCCCGTTACCGACCACGCTTGGACTCGATGGGTGTTTTGGCAACAATCTTGAGCCCATACTCGATGCGTTGCTCGCCCCTACGAGCACATGCCCATTGACCAAAGTGATTGGACTGACCAAGAGCTCGTCGATTTCGACGCTCGTAGATTTAGCGACACGGATCATTGCAACACCCGAGAAGCTCTCCTCGATTGTCTATGACCACATGACCAATACAAGTGCCACGCAATTGGATGCGTTTTGTACCGACTGGTCCGCGATGCTTGCACCATGTGTGACGACATTGCTGCCTACGATCATGAAGATTTCAACGACTGATCTCACGTGTTGTGGTCAAATCAGCGACGTCTTGGACCTGCTCAACCTTGTGGTCCCGCCCACCGTCCCCAAGGAGTCGTTTGTATTGAATGAAGTCCTTGATGGAATCAATCAATTCGTGTGTGCCAAGCGTACGGACACGAAACAGACGTGTGGTGCATCGTTCTACAAACAACTCACGACCAAGTACACTGCAAGCAACTTTCGAATTGTCGAATCGTTCTTGCTCCCGTTTGTGGGCGTCGTAAGTGGTCAAGAGTGCAATGCGTTTCAAGGGCTTTCGTACACCAGTGCATTGTCGGGTCAATCTGCGACAGCGATCGATTACTCATGCTGCGTCGATTATGTTCGTCCACTACTCGAATCGGTGGCCAAGGGATTTGAGTATGTGGTGAGCAACTCCCCCCTCGAGTGGCTCAATGGTATTGTTGAATTTCCCACGAATGCTACTGCCTTTGTGGATTCGCTCCAAGCTGCCAAAAGCTGTACGTACAAGACAACGTGTTCTCCTCCAAGTGGTTTGATCAAGTATCAGTCCGCACCATTCACCCCAGGCACAAATGACCCAAAGAAGAATGCTTTACTCGATACTTCGTGTACCAAGACCACGAAATGTGACGCTAAAGGCTCGACGTGCAGTGAAATTTGTGCCAAAGGATCCGTGAAGTTGCCGCCGTGGGTCGCCCAGTCCCTCAAGTATCAACGCCAGCTCGCTGCAGCGGGTCCATTGTGTTATGCGCAGATTCCATCGACGCACAACAGTGCGATCAATTTGGCCGATGGATTTGGGAATCGTGATCAACTTATGAATCTCAATTTGAATCCAAACAAACCGTATTCGTACGTGAAGACCAACAATCACGTCCTCAGTGTCACGGATCAATTGGGAGTTGGCGTACGATGGGTCGAGATCGACGTTCATTACTTTTTAAAGGATCTCCACACGGCCCACTGTGGGAACCTTGGCTCTCACTCGATTCAAGTATTGGCATCAACACTCCAAGCCGAATTGAGCAAGTACGGGACAGTGAACTGGAGTGCAGATCTTCTTGGGTGTTTTCCATCGCTCTCTGGTATTCGAGCTGAAGAACAACCCACGACCCGTGCGTTGATGCAAGAAATTCGTACGTGGATGGACCGACCAGAGAACAAGGACGAGTTGGTGTTTATCTACATGGATACAGGAAGTGAACTGACGACTCTGGGTAAATTTCGCCAACTCAACGCACTGCTGACCACCATTTTTGGGGATCTCCTTGTTCCTTTGGCCGATCTCGAAGCGTTGGCGACCGCTGGGTGGACTGGTGCGAATGCCACAATCCAGCATTTTCTGGATCAAGGTCGACGTGTCGTGTTATTGGCAAATGAGAACACGGGACTTGCGTATGCGCTCGGTGCGTTTTGTAAAGGACATCAAATCTTGCAGACAAGTTACATCAATGGTGTGCCTGATGCATCGCGTGTTCTTGGGGGTAAGAAGATTTACAGTGGTGACTATTTCTTGCGCTCGTATCAATCGGTACTCCGCTATATTTCGTTGGGAGACGATGGACAATTGGGACAGACGCTGCCAACGACATTCAATGCTGGCAACATCTACAACTATGTCCGATGGGATGTCAACTTGGTGGCGACGGATGCCTTGGATGGATCGATGGTGAAACCACAGATATGGTCATGGGCAGAGAACGAACCGCGTGTCACGGGTGCCAATACGACTGTGTACGTCAACACTGACGGTCGTTGGCATGTGAGCACGTCAGTCGTGAACAAGTACAAGGCATGTTGGAACGCAACTGGACTCAAGTGGTCGATTGCTGCGTTTGGATCGGACTGTCCAACAGGTTTTGCCTTTGTTGGGCCAAGGGATCCATACCAAAACTACCTTCTACAACAAGAAATTGCAACACAAAAAATCACCGATACTGTCGTGATCAATGTGGTTTTGTACTAACGAGTTTGAAGGTATGGGCGAATGGGTACTGTCGTCTGTTGGAGTGTAGTACAGCTTTGAGTATGAAACATGAATGGCAACAGTTTCTCAAGATTCTTTGTTTTGCATACAATGCTCTATGGGTTTGGACGTGCCTAGTTGATCGTTTAGTAATGAATGAGCACATTGTCGTTGGGGAATTGCCAGGTCGTCAGCACTGACGTTGGTACAATGGTCTTGATCTTGTCATTGACGAGCTCAAAGAAAATGCGATCACCCGTCGACGTAAAGTGCAAACCATCCTTGAGAATATTGGTCTTGTTTTCGTCCGTAGGGTAATTCGATAAAAAATAGTTGTACACGTCAATGTAAGCCACGTGAGTATCATTCTTGAACGTCGAGTTCATAATTTCAGTGCATGCATGCGCATATTTGATGGTTTCCGCATTATTCCGATCGAGTGGATCCGTGGGTTTGCGTCCGTTGTTGACCATAGCTGCCCGACGCTGTTTCTCATCAATATAACTGGGCGAGAGCAAGAGAACTTTGGTATCTGGTGACGCCGTTCGTAGTTGATGAATGATTTCCACGAGGTTTTCCTTGTATTCGTCGAGGGGGACGTGTTGGGCTTTGTTTGGTCCATCTGCAAGCGTGGCATCATTCATACCAAACCAGACAATCACCACTGCCGCCTTGTAATAGGACGTGAGCTCCTCGACAATCCCAGGTACTGCGTACTGAAGGAACACACGTGTGTTGTAACCACTCAATCCCCGATTGAATGTGTCCAGTTCCCGTACATACTCGCCATGCAAAAGCACTTCCCAGCCTTGTTGATATCCACCATACTGCGTGGCCGAGTCTCCAAGTACGACAATCGATTGACGGCGCGCGGGGTTCGTGGAGGAGGTCGTGCTGCTCTTGGTCTTGGATGAGGAAGGGGAAGAAGTGGACGAGGCTGAGGAGGAAGAGGAGGAGGATGAATCGCTCGACGACGTGGACGCCCAGACAATTGCCATGGTGACCACCGCAATGCCCGCAATGGCCGTGAGGAGAAACGTACGGCGACGCCGACGGACTGTGGTCGAGTCACGCGTCGCTGGATGATACTCCATCGTATGATAGAAGATTCGCGAGTGAGGGCCATGGTGGCAAAGGACCAAGAGGCATGGGGGATGAGTCCCCACGTCATCATGTCAGAGTGTCGTTGAATGGCAGAGACGGGTATGTCAAGGATGGAAAATATTAGGGGTAGGTAAAATAATATACTTCCAATTTGAGAAAGAACTGAAGAGCTACGTTTCGAATCAGATGGACATGGTGATAAAAAACAGCCATAAACGGTGTTTTAGGGATATTCCAGGTGTGGGGCCATCCAATTTTTGGGAGACAGACAGTCCACACAGACAACAATTCCACAACATGTTGGAAGGCTGCACATAGTGCTTCACATTTGCGTCATATACTACGGAGTACAAAGCTACAACAGTGTATTGCAAATGTTTTGAGATACCCTACTGTATTGTAACCTAAAAGTCTTGTGATTCTTTTGAATACATTTCGAATCTGGACTGTCCAATGGACTAGGACAAGCTTGACCATCAAAATAGTCCTGAAGGTTGGACCATTTTGATGTTCTAGGTTTCGGATGAGACGGTGCATAGTGCTACGAATCGTTTTACGAGAGAAACTAAAAACTACAACGAAAATGCTTAGAAATACAGAGGGTGATTCAACCCTCCCCCCGGTTTAGTGCCTATTTGCTTGGCTCCGTAGGCCGAAGGCCGAGGACTTAGGGTTAACACACGCTCGCTCGGCTACCAAGGTGTAGCCGAGGGCGCGTAGCGGCCGAGCCTAAACCTTGGCTGCATTTAAAATTTCGTGCGTACAGGGGCGCCGGAGGCGAAAGGTTTAGAGTATGGTGTTGTATTGCTGTCAACCATCCCCAATGATGCATAAAAGGTGCGATTTTTGTATTTGTAAGAGTTCCTCTGTATTTTCTAGCTGATCCTCTGTATTTTTGATGCTGTCTCTCGTTCTACCAAAAGTAGGTGTTTTCTTATGAATTGATCGTGTCATGTTTTTCAAATCATCTAATTTAGAGAAATGTTTCGTATTCACAACCACTTTTGTAACCCATCCGATAGCTACGAAACACCCCATTGATTCCAAACAATCCACGTTCATGCGCATGGTGAAAGTAACTTCAGTTGTGTCTTGACTTGGTGGTACACGACAAGATTACCTTGTTCGCTCAAGTGAAGACCATCATTGAGAAGTGCTGCTCGATGGGTTTCATCTGGGTATGTTGTCATGAGATACGAGTGCAAATTCAAGAACGTGACGTCGTCCAGCGTGGCCGCCACGTCACCACAGGCCGTTGCTTCGATTCCGGCTTGCGCATTCGCGCGGTCGATGGGGTCGCTTGGTCCACCATTGGCCACCTGGCGCTTCCGACGCGTATCATCGTCCACAATGGCTGGAGAGATCAAAACGATCTGGGCCTGTGGCGCCATCGCACGCAACTCCGTCACAATTATCTGAAGACTGGTCTTAAATTGATCGATAGGAATGTGTTTGTCCCTGTCGGTTCCGTTGGCGAGAGAAGCGTCATTAGTACCGAGCCAAATCGTAATCAAGACCGGTGGGGATGACATTGCACTGAATATATTGATGACGGTTGGGAGGACATAGTCGATTGTTGCATTTGTGTTGATTCCGGGTCGATTACAGTTGACGATGTCGACCGAGTGATGATTCGTTGAGATGCTTAATCCACCCATTGTGTTGGTCTCCATAGCGTGTCAGTGAATCACCAATGAAGAGAAACGACGGACGCGCTAGCGTGGCCTATCGTGAGTGGTCCAGATATGAGCACGGTATATTAGTAGTAGTACTCACCTGTAGATTTGATCGTCCATCCGAATCCAATGCCAGTGACCATGGCCACGACAACGATGATCATGACAGGCAAGTCGATGAAGAGGAGCGGTCGGCGGCGATGATAGTGACCGAGAGAAGTCCTAACGGTGTCGGTGGATGTCGTGGAGCTCCAATTCGTCCTCGGGCAATGTCACTTAAACCATGTTGTGGTCAACCAGGGAAAATAAAAGTGAGAACTGATGAACTTGGATGTATTCGGAAGCCTTGGGTTCCAACTACAAGATACCTAGGTTTGCGAAAGGTAGGTCCGTGTCATTTTGATTGCGATCAACCAGTGTGAATGGATAGGTAAGAATGTTGCGATAGGGGAACCATCCAATCCATCCATCGTGTGTACCCACGACTCAAATACTACGGTACAAAGACTATAGTAAAAGATCCCATGGATTTGCAATACTGGCGACTGGCCTGGGTGCAAGAGCTGAGATCTATTCGAGTCTTCGTTTTTGGTTTCGTCCATCGCATTCGCTTCTCTATTGAATCAAAGATGGCTCGGTGCAAGATTCATGTGGTTGCCACTTTAGCCACTACGATCCACCGTCGAATACACTTCCTACAGCATGGACACGGATACTACCAGTTCATAACCTCTGATTAGTCCATAGTAGTATTGGTGAGATCTCAGATGGACAACTTAGGTACTCTCAAAAGAAGTCCACAACATCGCAGTTGGTAGTAGCGATTTGGTCTGCTTCTTCCCACGCTCATACACAACCGCATTCCCTTGATCATTAATCACTAAAGCGGCGCGATCTTTCGCCGAAGGATACGTAAACATATCCAAGAGTCACCCTACTTGTTCCTTCGAGTGATCGACTTGGCCACTTATTGGTCGCAATACATGCATACGACGTAGCGGAATCAAAACTGGTAGTGAGTTCAGAAAGCGCTGCAGAGAGGATCGTGTCGACGGTATCGTTCGTCACGAATCACAGAGCACATACATCTCTGTTGAACTATACGTAAGATTTTGGTTTCAATCAGTCTCCGGCACGTTTTGTTTCTATGCGACTCTTCAATTAAAACGATTTCTCCTTAATTCCCCAAAACGGATGGAGGTAAAAGCGCTTCAATCTGTTTCCTCACTTGCTCGTACACAACGATATTCCCTTGATCATTGAAGTGAAGACCGTCGACTAATAATGCAGCACGATCTTTTGCTTGAGGATACGTCGTCATCAAATACGTATACATATCGAAAAATGTCACGCGATCGGGCGTGTTTTCCAACGTCGTAGCCACTTCACCACACGCAGCAGCGTACAATCCAGCTTGTTCATTCGTCCGATCTATCGATGTACTATTCGCTGCTTGGATTCGCCGTCGTGCGTCATCATCGACAACGGGCGGGGAGATCAAAAGGATCCGGGCGAATGGTGCGAGTTGACGTAATTGATGTATGATCGTTTGAAGATTGGTCTTGTAGTCGTCGTCAATGGGGATGTGTTGGGCGTGGGACGAGCCGTTTGCGAGGGCTGCATCGTTCGCACCAAGCCAGACAGTGATAAAGACTGGTGCGGTCACACCCTTGAACTCGTGGGATACCGCAGGGAGGGTGATGGTTAGCGTTTGGTTTGTATTGAACCCGGCTCGTCCGCGATTGTGCACGTCGATCTTATGGTTATACGTCGCGCTGAGTCGTGTGGCCCATCCTCCATTCAGACCTCCATATTGTGTGAGGGAATCGCCGATCAAAAGAAACGAACGGTGCGTTGTAATCTTGTGCGTTGGTTTGATAATCCAGCCGATGCCGATCCCCACAGCGATCGCCGCCATGATAGCAAACACAAAGGTCATGCCCGATAGTGCACGCAGCCATTGTCGCTTGTAGCGGCCTGGAACCGAAGGCGTAGCGACCGTAGGGAGCACACAGTGTGTGGGTGAATTTTGCATCAACGTAAAGTCCATAGTCAATAGCGCAATGAGATCGCAAGCGGCACACCCACCATCGTGATGTTGGGTCAACAGCCGAGCGTAATCCACTCACGGCATCCAATATCCCAGAGTGATTTTCGTCCGTTACGGACAATCCAATGTTCTCTTCTTTGGCGACATGAGAAGTATCATTGCTCAGTGTGTGTCTTTTGAGACGACACATACCTAGCTTTCACTGAAATTCGATGTGGTGACGTAGGCGGGGGTCAACCCAATCGCATCCATCCAGCCACCATCCGTTTCACTGGTCGCCCGTAGCATACTAACTCTTCACCTTGAGTGTCTCAGAAAAAAGATACTGTAGTGACCCCCTTTTTGAACAGTCTGTATCGTCCCTCCTATTACCGTATACCATTGAGGCTGATGATAATGCTGCAATGTTATCTTTATTTGCTCATACACTACGGCATTGCCTCAGTCATTACGGTACAGTGGAGATCATGGATCAAGAAGTTTGGATGTTGACTGGCGTCGGAAGAGATCATCATCAAGTACGTATGCATGTCACATAATCCAGAGTGTTTGCCAACGCCACAGCCAGCGTAGAATCCGTCGTTTTGGTTACTCCACTGACCACTTGGCGTTGGCTTCGCATGTCGTATCATCCACTACGGATGGAGTGGTCTGACCGATGCTCACTGTAACCACAGAACGCAACAAGCGGTAAGAGCAGCAGTGCAGCTACGAGATGAATCGTTCAAGTCCATGAAGAGCGTGTGATCAAGAGGTCAATCCCAACATGAGCGACCTTTTGCGACCTTCTGACGTCACACAATCAATCTTTGGGCCTGAAAGGTTTTGTGTCGGAATATTCGCGGAAGGTGCGCATGAGTGCGTCTCCCTACACGGATACCGACACGATGAGATCATACTAAAGGTGGTATCTAGAAATTATTCTGTCTAGGTGGAGACTTTGCGTTTCCCAACTTCTTTACAGCAAAGCTTTGATTTGTTCCTCAATCAGTTTGAAGACGAGATCGTTCCCCACTGGTGACAAGTGAAGTCCATCAATCAAGAACGTCGCGCGTTCGGTGGCATTGGGATACGTCGTCATAAAGTAGCCAAACATATCAAAAGT
>JAADWU010000552.1:0-11269 GCA_023336255.1 Pythium graminicola | reverse complement strand
GGGTGGACTCGTTCAATTTATGGGCAAACGCCACCGCGGCCGTGGGATATGTCCACCAAAGCCTTGCTGGTTGTTTTGAACGCGCGGCTCGTATCCCAGCGGCAGTCACACGACAAAGTTCGATGTCGTCGCTTGGGTCTCCGTCTTCGATGTCAACAGTCTCGGTTGAAGACGACGAATTAGATGCCGATCATGACGAGACACGACGGAACCTCGCGCATCTCGAGTTGTTGGTCCCGCATCATACCTCTCGACTACACTCTCTGTTTCGCAAAGTTGCCTCTGCCGAGAAAGAATTACGACGTGTGCAGCGCAAGTACGACGCACTCCACCGCGAGACGCAGTTGGCTCAAGTCGAGCTTGAAGAAGCTCAGCAATTCAAAGATCGACTTGCCGACCAAATGCTTCAGCTGATGCTAGCAACTGAGCGCCAAAAGAATGCGACAATGCAGCAACTGTTTGCTGAAGTTGATGATGTCGGCCCAAAAACACCACAACACAAAACAGGGAATGGTGAGGGAATCTAATTTATCAAACTAATTTGTCGACAAGAGATCAAATGCTCTTGTGCGTCCAAGCAAACTAAGCTAGAGAAGGGAGAGAAGCAAGACGGGACTTGGTACAACACAAAACTGGGAGCGTGGCTGTGTGAGACAACAACGTCTTCTAGACCGACGAACTGCACGACCTCGATCCACATCATCTTGGGTTCTCGTTTTGAACAACATCGCTTAGTTCTCGAAGTCTGCGGCCTCATCGTCGTTGTGGTCCGCAACGAACGACGTGTACGCTGGCGCCGGCGGCGCCATACCCGGACCCCAGGCAGGCACACCGAAAGCCTCACCAGTCGATGGCTGGACCTCGACACCACCAAGCGTCGGGAACGCGCTCTTGTCCGAAGCGTTAAACTTCTTGGTCGACTTCTTCTTGGGTGAGGACTTGGCAGCAGCAGGGGCAGCAGCAGTGGGCGACACAGGAGCAGGGACCGCGACTGGTTCGGCCTTCGGGCGCTCAGTCTGGGCAGCAAACCATTCCTTCTTCTCCTTGATGGCCATGAGCGAAGCGTTGAGGGCACCCACCGTCGACGGCGGCACGAGACCAATCGAGCTGTAAGCATCAAGTTGAGCCATCTGGAGCGAGAGCTTGGCGTCCCGTTTTACCTTCTTCGAGCCTTCCTTCTTTCCCTTCTTCCCCTTCTTGCCACCACCAAAGTTCATGAACTCTTCATCCTTGCGCTGCAGTGGCTTGAGACCATCAAGAGTCGCGGGCGCAGCCGACGCGGTCTCGTCCTGGGCGTTCTCGGCTTCTTCCTTGAGTTCCTTGGCGTACGTCTTTTCAAGGAACGCCACGAGTGCATCACACAAGTCTTGTTCATCCTGGTACGGGTGAATCTTGGCCATTTCCTTTTCGTACTCCTGAAGCTTAGCTTCGTACTCGAGACGACGACGCTCTTCCTCCTTCTTGCGCTCAAGTTCTTTCTTCTTGCGCACAAGACGAATGTTTTCGTAGTACTTGTCGTTTGCAGCCTTGAAATCAGCACGGAGTTGCTTGAGCTTGGTGAATTCAGCATCAAGTTGTTCCTTGATTTCCTTTCGTTCTTTGGCCAAAGCTGGGAACTTGTCCTGCTTCTTCTCTTCGTCGTTGAGCTTGTAGAGCTCATCAAGCTTGAGCTTTTGGGCCACCAACTTTTCCTGCACAGCATCAATCTCGGCATTTTTCTTGGCCTGGAGTGCACGAATATCCTTGATTGATTCGTTGGCCTTTTCAATCTCGCCCTTGTCGTCTGGGATTGTACGGACTTGAAGCTTTTGAACCTGAAGGGCTTCAATCTCCTTGACCAGACGCTTCTCTTCATTCAACGACATTGAACGGGTCTCTTGTTGATGGCGAAGGGACTGAATTTCCTTATCGTACTCGTCTTCGTTCTGGAAACGCAAGTTGGCACGAAGGCTACGTTGCGTCTTAATGGTCGAATCTTTCTTATCAAGCGTCGACTTGACCTTGGCCGTCAGACTGTTGCGCTGTTGAATCAAATTATCTTTGGCCGAACGCAATTCTGCGTACACAGCTTTAGCAGCTTGAATTTGTTCCCCGTATCCACCACGACCCGTCTTGAGGGCATCCATTTCAGCACGCACAACGTTGGTACGCTCTTGAAGCTTTTTGATCGTCGCATCAATGGCTTGAATCGCGGCATCATGTGCAGCCTTGTCTGGCTTCGGAAGACGCTCAATGACGTCAGGGATTTCAATATCATCCAACGCAACGGCTGGTGCCGTCGCCGGGGCGGCCTTGGGGCTTCCAACAGCGCTCATTTGGCGTCGAGAGGGTCGAGAGAGAGGAGGTCCAGTAGTGGGGGGACCGGACGGACCGAGGGGCTCACTTTTTGGCCCCACACCACAACACGCGTGTCAGCGGATCCCTGTGAAAAGCGATTATACTCCCCCAAACGGTGTTGGGGTCCACGTGGCACCCATGGCACCATCGGATATGAGAGGGAAGACGTAATTAGGGTGTACCACATCATTGGGAGACTATATTATGTGGTACACATTATTGACGTGTGAACAGTTTGGGTTGATGATGGATGCATCTTGCTCCGTCAACACGACATTATTGTGCTTGTCTGACATAATTGAGATGTCAACGTGTATGATACGTACCTACCTTTCGTCCGGTCGACATCCCATCGCTGTGCATACCAACAGTTGCAAACGGATGGCAAAAGGACACAATGGATAGTTATCAACGTCGATACGTCGTTGGGACAGTATGAGTGGTGACGAAGATAACGCATGTGTTGCATGCCCATGCATTCGTCACTATTAGTATATATCCAGAGATTTGAACCTCCATGTGGTCATGTCGATGCTCGAACTATGTTGGATTAGCCAATACTAAACATGAGGGTTGTTATCCGTTAGAGGGTGGAACATGTTTGTTGAATGCTCACAACCCACAAGTTGTGGACCACAAATCAATCGCGACGAGGAACGCCAACGTTACATGGGTCTTGGTCGCGAAATCTCTCTAATGATCAGTCAGCGAGCGTGTTTGTGGAGGGACAAAATGAAGCCATTTTGGGTTGAAGGTGCAACCTCTAACAATTAATTAGGAGACAAAGCACTATGATTTAAGATGATCATTTTAGAAGGGGATACCAATAGCAGGATATGAGCCAATCAAAACGCGTAAAGAGCAGTAACGCGATCACCTGGTTGTAGTCCTTTCTCGCCTGCTGGCTTCACTTTGCGGCTCCAAATCCGCGGGCATTCTTAGGGAACTTACGCCACAATCCGGCTGCTCCGACACCTGGGAAATCCTCAAATCGAGGCATGATGGCTCCACTCACAATATTTTGTGAGAAAATTCCACACTGATGAATGTGCAGACACATAATGCCATCACTACGATGGGACATCCATCGTGCCCAGAACGATGATTGAATGCGTTCCCCACGGAACCATTCCTCCCGTCACGCGATCCGACTGTGTTAGAAAACCTAGAATGCGATTTTGCAGGTATAATCACTATACATTTTGTCTCTCTTTATTCTTTGTCAAGCGCATTCTTTTTTCGCCCATTCTTTCATTTTCAGAGGTCCTTCAACACCTGGGATGGTTGAGGTGTAGGGTTCTTGGGACACTTGATCAAGTGTGGAGTGCGTGGCGGTCTAAAGTCATCCCGGTCGCAGTTTGGTGGCGAGACAAGAACCGTGAGAGGACTGGACTAATTTTTCCCGTCGCTGTCCTTCTCCGAGGTCACAGATGGGTGACCACGAGCCAGGTGCGTTCCCCTTCCTCGTGGCTCCTGTGATAGACCCACTCAACTCGTCATCGTCAGATCCATATTCCTCTCGGTCCCCTCAGGCTTCTTTTTCTTCCCGGACTAACCGGTCTTCACCTCCAACCGAGATCCATTCCGAGAGAACCGTTCTTCCACCACCTCGATCTATCACGATGATGAACGATCACTTTTTCCGTCCTACCAATTCATTGGTCTCGCCACTACTCACCGACCTCTATCAAATTACCATGTACGTCTATCCCTTGTGACCTGGTCTAAATCATTTTGAGACTAATTTTTCTTCTAGGGTCTATGCTTACTGGAAAGTCGGCCGTCAAAATGATCATGCAGTTTTTGATCTTTATTTCCGCAAGAATCCGTTCAAAGGCGAATACACAGTCTTTGCTGGCCTCGAAGAAGCACTCGCACTGATCAACGCGTTTCGCTTTACCGACAGTGATATTGCGTATTTACGCACTGTTTTGACGGATGCTGAAGATGGCTTTTTTCAATGGTTGGCGACCGTGGATTGTTCCAGTGTCAAAGTTTATGCAATCAAAGAAGGCACGATTGTGTTTCCTCGTGTGCCATTGGTGCGCATTGAAGGAAGTTTGGCAGTTGGCCAATTGTTGGAGACACCATTGCTGAATTTACTCAATTATGCCTCGTTGATTACGACCAATGCCACGCGATTCAAACGTGCCGCAGGGCCAGGAAAGAGTTTATTGGAATTTGGTTTACGTCGTGCACAAGGTCCCGATGGTGGGCTAAGTGCGTCTCGATACTCGTACATGGCCGGATTTGATGGCACGAGCAATGTGTTGGCAGGCAAACTGCATGGAATTCCTATCAAGGGAACCCATGCTCATGCGTTTGTTCAAGCCCACATGTCGTTGGATGATGTCAAGATTGCCACGCTCGATGGACATAATCTCTTTGAGATTACGATGAAATACCGTCAAGAACTGGATGCCATGCGCACGAATGATGTACGTACAACTGGTGAGCCTTGATGAATGACGAGGAATTGAATGTTGATGTTGTGTATAGGGCGAATTGGCGGCCTTTTTGTCGTATGCAATTGCCTTCCCAGGCACTTTTCTCGCACTGGTTGATACGTATGATACGCTCACATCGGGTGTTCCCAACTTTTTGGCGGTGGCCCTCGCGCTGCATGAGATTGGTTACAAGCCGATTGGTATTCGGTTGGATAGTGGGGATCTCTCGTATCTCTCGAAGAAGACACGTGCCATGTTTACGGAAGTTGCTGAACGTTATGGCATTGAGTCATTCAAGAAGCTGAGTATCACGGCGAGCAATGATATCAATGAGGCTGTACTCAACTCGCTCAATGAGCAGGTTCGTGTAAGTTGAGTTTTTGGTTGACGTCGTATTGTGGTGTCTGACTGTGTACTTGATATGATAGGGTCATGAAATTGATGCGTATGGGATTGGCACGCACTTGGTCACGTGCCAAGCACAACCAGCATTGGGTATGGTATACAAGCTCGTTGAAATCAATAACCAACCACGTATCAAGCTCTCGCAAGATCCCAGTAAAGTGACGATTCCAGGTCGGAAAGATGCCTATCGATTGGTTGGTTCGAATGGCAGTCCACTCTTGGATCTTATGATTGGATGCAACGAGAAGGCACCTGAAGTTGGCAAGAAGCTGCTGTGCCGAAATCCATTTGATGAACTTCGTCGTGCGTATGTGACGCCGTCCAAAGTAATTCCCCTTCACGAACTCGTGTGGGATGGGGCCAATGGTGGTGTTGTGGGTACGCTTCCTACGCTCGAAGAACGTCGTCAACATGTTGCTGCTCAATTTGAACTGATTCGTGAAGATGTTGTGCGTGCGCTTAACCCAACACCGTACAAGGTCTCGGTGTCGTGTGAACTGTACGACTTCATCCATGAGTTGTGGATGGCCGAGTTCCCCGTGCAAGAGCTCGAATGAGATGAGGCTGGACGTGTTCATGCTTCTGGCTTTGCTCTACGTTCTCGTCGTAATCTCGACCATGCTACTGAGATCAAGCATTTGGACGACGCTATGCCTTTGCGGAAAGAGAATATGGACACGAGAACAATGGGTCGAAGCAGACCAGAGCGTGGATTGCGTCCACTGGTAGTAACGGCAATCGTGGCCGGGTTTTGGGCGATAGGGACTAGTGTCTTCGGTCTTCGACAATGATTATTTTTTCACGGCAAACGAAATACAAGGAACGAAATTTTGATATTACTCTTGGTGGGCTTTTTGCTGTTGTAAATTCTCCATGAATTCGTGACGCTTGATGGTAATGATCATCCCGACCATACTCTTCATACTCAACATCTACAAGAAAATACAATGGACGTGAACAACACCACACACGATAACCAATGCAAAGGACCAACACGTACCAACTGGAAAAAGCCCAGGGCCAGTAAGGGCGCTGCGTAAAAGATACCAATGAAAACACCACGTTCATCAAAGTATTGTTGCGTTGCCATGAGTCGCCAATTGGCTCGTGCCCACGTATTCAAGGCCTCGGTCACAAAGAGCAACATGACGATCGCGATAAACAGTGCAAATTGGAGATAGAGCTGATGACGCGTGAGAAAGACGACCGTGAAGAGCAGAATGTGCATCGAAATGAGCCCAATGACAAGTGGCTCGGTCCAGTCGATCATTTCGTACCACTGGATCATCAAATGCGCATGTTTGGCACGCAATTCACGCTGTAATTGCGCGGCAAAGCTCTCCATTATTGCTTTGGATCTGTTCAAATGAGTATCAGAACAAGGTGAGATCCTCATGAATTCGTACTTTAGTGGAAAGTATCACTTCGACTAAGTGCGAGATGACTTTGAGTCTTCCTAAAAGAACTCGAGATCATCATCATGGCGACGACACGCCCACCACATCAACGCGTAGGGGACCTTACGTGGTCCAAGATGAGTAAAGTCGTACGTACAAGCGTCTATCCTTCAGCACTTTATCCATGAGGACTAATAGGATTGCGTGTAGAATGGGGAGCTCTTTGCGCTTACGTATGGCACCATGGTCACGCAGGTATAGTACCTTGGTCTCCATGTGTCTTGTTCATCGACTGTATCTAATAACCATGGATATACGATAGCTCATCAAGGACTATGAAGATCTCAAGGATGTGAACCAACAACTTGATACCATGTATGTATGAGGCTTCTAGTATCCTACCTCTTGTATCCTCCTAATGTCCTTTGTATTATCAGGGGCTACAACATTGGGATTCGACTTATTGATGAATTCCTAGCGAAATCGGGTGTCAGTGCTTGTGCGGATTTCCGTGAAACAGCAGAAGTGATTTCCAAAGTTGCCTTTAAAATGTTTTTGGGTATTACGACGGAAGTTGGTCAATGGAATGCGGAAGGCACAGCGTGTAGTTTACTCATTTACGAAAACCCATTGACGGAATTTGTCGAACTTCCACCAAGTGCTTATGGTGTCCTCTGGTACTCCAATGTACTCTGTGGTGTACTTCGTGGGGCATTGGAAATGGTACAAATGCGTGTGGATGCTCGTTTTGTCAAGGATGTACTTCAAGGAGATGAAGTCACTGAGATTCGGTATGTTTCTCCTAGTTTGTGAAGAGAGGAAGAAGACTGAGTATGTTGTTGTTTGTAGTCTTGAACTCAAGGGCATGATTGAAGAGGCCATGGGTGACGAGTACAAGGAAGACTAAGGAACTTAGAAATGTACTTGTGCTTGTGCGAATCCACTCTTTTGCTCCCTTATCTTTCAGCACATTGAACAGTATAGATATCTTGAGGGCAGACTGTTTGTAAATATCTTGTGTCCCGAATGCACTGACCCTAGAAAAAAGGACCCAATCTGTTCCGTGGGACCTTGCGCTTGAGCGTCCACACACGAATGGATCCATCGACAGACGCTGATACGAGCAAATTACCGTTGTTGCTCACTGCAACGGCAGAAATAGCTTGGGAATGCGCACTAGGAATTTCATACACGAGGGCTTTCGAAGATGGCTCGTCAAGCTTCCAGATGAGGATTTTACCAGTGGATGTACCTCCAATCGCATACTCCGTATCACTGTCCAAGCACCTAAAGATTTCACACACATGCTGTCAGAGATGATCAATAAAATATGTAGCACAGTCAGCGCTCATACCTGATCAGTCCGTCCGATTTCACTTCCAACGCGGCGATGCGTAGTCTCTCGACAGTGAAAAGCGATAGTTCGTTCTCCACTGTTATACACGCGATAGATGACATATTGCCACAGCAACTCAGTCCTGAAATCTCAGCGTGATGTTCGGGACTTGCTGGCATACGGCGAATCAGCTCGTTATTGCGAAGGTCGAGGAGATATAGAAAGCCTTTTCGCGTTCCAGCTACACCGAGCGTGCCATCTAGGTTCACATCCAGTGCGACAACCGATTCGTCGCAATCCATGTACGCCCAGATCGGTGCTCTTGTAATCCCCGTGGACGAAAAGTGCCATAGCTTGATGGATCCATCCCATGATGCCGTCAAGACACGATCATCGAAAACTTTGATCCCCGAGAGTCCATCGTCATGTGCAGTGACTTGATCCACAACACGGCCGTATTCAACGGAATACATGTAGAAACAGTTGTCCCATGACCCAATGAACACGTACTTTTCGTCCATCGACACATCACAGCACGAAAGTGCCAAATTGCAGGAGAGATTTCGGCGCACAGTTCCATCGGCAGTTGCCGAGACCTTGAACGTTGTGTCTTTGGCAGTCGAGAATAGTGCTCGCGCATCTTTTCCAAGTACCACTGATGTTACTTCCCTGCAGAATCGTCATACCACTCATTAGGTATCTCCCTCAGTCACTGAAGCTTTCAAAGATACGTACCCCGAATGTAGCATGTGAGGTGACGATCCCGCCCAATAAGGCATGTCATTGTCGTTGCGCTTGAATGGTGGGGCGAACGTCCAGCCCCACTTGCGAGGCGGCTCAGTGTTCATTCGCTTTCGGATTTGAGCTGTGAGACCACCAACTATTCGTTGTGCCTGTTTCTGAACCCCTGTCGCACTTAAATTTCGAGCTCGGAACGCAAACATCGTCCGTCTGGCACTATGATCTTCTTCCTCCTCGACATCCCCATTGCTCTCAACACTCGCTTCATGTCCACTCACGCCGTTCGAATGGGTCGATGATCGATCCAAATCCGACGAGGAAGACGTTTGTCGCCCTCGGGGAGACGGAAGCAGGTCGGGACTGGAGATATCCACAGCTTTGCCTATTTCACTCCGTGCTGGATGTGGACTGGTGAAGAGTAACTTGGGTGTCTGTCCGAATTCTTGGATTTGAGCTTCAAGGGAACATTTCTCAACTGGATCCGTGACCTTTTCCAGATCCACAGAGCCTTCATATGATAAATAGTAGAACACTGTACAAATCCAGAGTTAGTCTCACCACGGATGCAAACTCAAAGAGAGGACTTACAGTTATCTGCAGCGATTGCTTCCTCTCCTTGTTGCTTGTACCCAAAAATGAGGTCGATCCACTTGTGGATGTGCTCGGAAACGTACTCACTTTCAAGCGCTTCACGGTTAATGCGTACAAAATCTCTCGGCGTGGATGCCCATGGTGGTAGTCCAACATCTCCAACCTATTCACATAAAGAAGAGTTAGTGATATTCATGAGCCGAAAAGATCCACGAAATGTTGTCTCACCCGTGCATGTTTTTGCGTCGTACCGAGGTCGAGATTCTTGGAGTTGTACAACCAGTCTTCGGGCGGTACCGACGTATCGAAAAATGCAGGAATAAGTTCCTTCAAGTCCGCATGGTTCGTCAAGCAACTCTTCCACGTGCCAGGAATCGTACGAAAGAGGCGGTCGGCCGCATCAAACTTGCCGTTCTGCAAACATAGCATATACGATGGTGCCATCCGAACCAAGTAGAAAAGCACATAACCAGGAGTCGAATAGTGAGTACCATACAGGAACGGCGGCGGCAGTCCTTCTGCCTCCATTCCACGAGGCATGTTCTCGTATCGCATTCTGTAAAATTGCAGTCGCTCGGGGTTCAATGCTCCCACTGGCTTGGACAAGTCACGATACACATTTGGATTGGCAAGATCGATTTTCTCACTCTCATAGTCGGACAAGATCCACGGAAACACGGGGTACTGGGTCAAATCGTTCTTTGTACGACCAGCGAGATTGTTGAGATACATCAGATAATCAAAATTGGACACTTCACGTCGCTGCCACTTGATTACCATCGACTCCACGTCGGTCTGCTGGAGGCGTTTTAAATCGGGTTGATTGAGCATCATATCGTAAATTGCATCACGGTCTCGGCGTGACTGAAAGGAAAAGAAATAACTCCCACCGCCTTTCAAGCTGATTTCCAATCCCGTTTGCTTGAGCATGTGCCGACGACGATAGACAAACTCGATTGACGTGTACGCCCAATTGAGGACTGGATCTCCCACATTGTTGATTTGCGCGGGTTGAAAATACACACGTTGGTTCGTGAGCATGAGACATCCTGGGTGCTTGAGTAGTGGCACAATGCGATCAACAAGTTTTCCTTTTGCCAGCAGAGGGCGTTCACGAAAATCCACCAATAGACTCGAATCAAATGTATCCGTCAGTCGAGGCTTGAGCACGGGAGCCAACAACATTTCTTCATCCACTTTGTTGAGCACACTTTTTTGATGGGCAAGTTCATAAATCGGTTGAATACTCCGCAAAAAACTTTCAATTTTGGAATGAAGCAGCGAAAATACGTATTTCGATGGCACAGTCGAGGTTTCTTTCTTGAGTGTAGTGTCTTTGTGAACATACGGATGATCCACACCACGGTCTTTCATCTCAACAATCGTACGGATTTGAAACGTGAGGCATACGAGACCATCATTATCATCAGGAAACAATTCCGCCGTGGGTACTTGAGTCATCTCGCGGAACGGAAATCGCACAATCGCAGCATTGAGATCTTGTGGTTCAAAGAAAAAGCCACGTGTACAAACTTTCAAACGACCTTGTACTTTTCTGTGCATATCGTCCATTCCATACGTTAGTATCATAGTGCGAAAAGGAGCAATGTGACCAAGATACCTGTTGGCATTGGGCACCGGATCCAAGAATCGATGTACGCTAAAGTCCTATGCGCCTCCCAATAGATCGTTAGACACCAAACCACCAATAGAATGATTCTACGTTGCGTACATCAAGAAAAAATTCACCATCTTCCAGTAAAAGCAAATTGAAACGTGTTTGGACCGACTTGGAGGCGGAACGATCGAGGAGCATTGTGCTTCACGTAGAGCAGCTACAAAGTGCGAGTTGCTGGAAACGATTGGCAAGGAATAACTCTATCAACCAGTCCAGTTTCGTAAACGATGGGTTCACGTGGACGCAGAAACACACAACGAAAATGAGGCGTCGAGATTCGTCGATTTCCTTCGCGTCGCCAATGACGAAGGGGGAAATATAGAGGTTTGTGTGTCAG